>PVJH01018589.1:0-44782 GCA_004026705.1 Nesogale talazaci | reverse complement strand
CCTATTGCAATGCTGTGGATTATTTAATGTGGCTCTTACCATTATCATTTTTGTAACTCCCACCAAGCAACCCTTTCCTAATGGGTCTGGATATGACAAGGTAGAAGAGGACTTTGGTAGGATTAAGTCGTGAGTGATTATTAACAAGGTGAATTATGATTGCCATCCTGCTGCATATAAAATGAGCCATTTCAGAAGCCAGAAAGTTGGGGGGGGGGCCCAGGTGGGGGAGCCACTTCACTGTCTGTAAAAGAGAAAAGGCAGGAGTGGACAGTGCCTTTTGGACCCTGGGGTTCCTGCACATGGAATCTTCTTGATTCAGGAGACAGCCGTGACACATGAGGAGTGGCAGAGCAGCAGCAGCAGAACCAGCAGCCAGGGCGTGAGACAGCCTACAGAGCAAGTGAAACGGGGCACTTCAGACAGAATGCTAACTTGTGGAGTGGGGTGCCTCCAGACACTTGATTGGGGTATCTAGGTATGCTGACCCATGGAGCGTGCATCTGCATCTGGGGGCAGAGTGCATCTGGGTTGAGGCTTATAGTGGAGTGGTGTGTCCTTTGGGCATGTGTTGGCAGTCCCGGAAGAGATTTGTAACATTGCTTGAAAAGGGCAAAGGTCAAAGAGTTGTGTGGCTGAGTGACCAAGGACCAACAAGAGACCCGCCTATGGGCACTGTGAGAAGAGGTTTCCTGTCTGAGAAATAATATCCCGTGCATTTTTAACCCGTTAACTTCCCTAACAAACCATATAACTGTAAGTATTGTCCGTGTGTTCTGTAGCCTTTGCAGTGAATTATTGAACAGGTGAAAATTAAGGAGTGGGGGGTTCCGGGTGGGGGGGGGGGTTGATGTCAGAATTGGTAAGAAGTTTGGAGGATGGAGGTATGTCTGATTTCTGGTTCATAGAACTCTTCCTTAGAAAATACTATTGTAGAGTTTTATTTTTCCTTCCCCCTTGTGAAGTTGATGAAGACACCACATGATTTCTTCTTTTTACACCCATTGACCCAACTGGTTTATCGCTCTCAGGTTTTAAATCAAGAAAATAAATTCCATGAGTTGATGAGTTATGCTGAAGAAATATCTGTAACTGTGCCCTCCATGTATTTTTGTTTTATTAGACATGCACACAGACACATATATGCATATGTACTTTATATGTCTATAAACTATTGCTATTGCTTTTGTTGCAAAATTATAGATACCGTAGCATTTACAAAAACATCCTTTTCATGTGTATAATTTAGCGGCATTATGAAAAACTGAAGTGCAATTCATTTTTTATGACTAGTGCTTTTTTGGGGGGGGACATCACTGCCTCTGGTGGTCATGGGCGCTACCCAGTGCTGCTCCTGAGAGCTACCACTGGATTTAAACCGCTAAGCCCGCAGGCCGCAGTCCTGCACTCAACCACTTACACCACCGGGACTCAGCTCGGTTAGTACTTTTTGTGTTCCATTTTTTATTTCAGTAGTTGAAGGTCATATGTTTAGGTCTATCATCCATCTCAAGTTAATCTTTACGTGTGATCTGAAGTAGGGGTCAAAGTTTATTTTTCCATATGACATCCAGTTGGGAGAGCACCATTTGTTGAAAAGACTCTCCTGTTCTTCATTGAATCACCTTAACACCTGTGTCACAGATCAACTGAACATACCGCTACAGGTCCATCCCTTGACTTTCTATCCTGTGTCATTGACCTCAATGCATATCTTTGTGTGGCTACCACATTGGATTAATTACTACCGCTTTATAAGTCTTGAAAATAGGTAGGTTAAGTCATGCAACTTTGGAACACCACACCATATATCATTTGTGATTGTGGTAAATAAATGTGCTTGAATTAAATGTATAATCAATTGTATACATTATCCTTTCCTAGTCGGGTTGTGTAATCACTCTTAGTCAACATGTCCGCTCTTCAGCGAGTCCTAAGTTACAGTCCTCATTTCAGTTTTGCCACCAATAAAGATCTGAACTGCTTGGACTTACTTGTTGTAATAGTCGTCAGGATTCTGGATGCAAACTGGACAACCAGTTTCTGTAAGGTAGATTTGGAGACAGAAAGGAAGAAGGCAAAGGTGGGCTATAGTCTCCAAGGCTTATTTCAGAGCTCCTGGGTGAGGTTCACTGGTCCCTAAATTGGGGCCAGAGAAGTCGCTCCAGCTGGGAGGGAGGGGTGCTCAGAGAAAGGGATAGGATAGGCGCCTCCTGAGCTCCCGGGGGAGGTTCACGGGTCTCCAGCTGGGGACCTTGGACATCTCTTTCTCTGGGTGAGAGGTGGAGAGTTTTATAGACCGGGTCTGGGGGAAGAAGCAGCTGGGGAATTTTCCACTGCAACTTTGTTGTCTGTAGGTCTGGGGCTAAGCAACCGTGCTCCATGCTATCTGCAACGGTTAGCCTTCTGCACCGGGGCTGGAAGGACACCAAAGGGGAGGGGGCGATCTGGCCTCTCACAGTGTCCTCAAAGGGTTTTCACCAGCTCCAAGCATCTCTTCACTCTCCTGTCCTGCTAACTCCTGCTCCTGCTGACAGTTTCCCTTACACAATTGGATTTAAAAGCGGTAAATTCCTGTTCAGGAGCATTACTTCTGACACGAACACCTGTTGTTAAGTGCCATGGAGTCGGTTCTGACCTGTAACCACCTTGTGAACAGCAGAATGGAACACGGTCCTGCCCATCCTCTCAACCATTCCCGTGATCAAGTCCATTGTCGCAGCCATTGTGTCAATCCATTTCAATGAGGGCCTTCTTCTTTCCCAAGCTTGATGCCCTTCTCTAGGGACTGGTCTCTCCTGAGAATATGTCCAAGGTATGTAAGGGGGCGTTTTGCCATCTTTGCCTCCGAGGAGCATTCTCACCTGACTTCATTGAAGACAGGTTTCTTTGTTCTTTTAGCCATCCACGGTACTTTCAATATTCTTCTCCAACACCCCAATTCAAATGCAACACTGGCACATAAAAAAGGCATGGGTCTATCTAGTGTTAGGTTTTGTCCAATTTGTAAAGAATTCGGGAATAGCTGGTACAGAATATACCTCTTCAGCATTCATAAAAACATTGTTTGGGATTTTCACAAATTGCTTCAAATGACCTTAACCCACGAGTTATGAGGACATGCACAGAAGTCTTGACATCAGCATGTGTCTGGCCCTTCAAGGAATCTGCTGGTTCCCAGCCAGGAGCAACATTCAAGTGGGATCTGCTAGCTATCAAACATGGAACACTCAGAAACTCCAGAACAGAACCTGCTCCCTGGGCAGGCCTCGAGTAGGGACCCACGCGCTAATCATTTCTTTCCAAATGAGCTGCTTTACCAAGCTGCAATCTGTGGTTTTTAGAAGCTATTGTGTCTCGCAGAGCCTTCAACTTAGACTGCAGGGTAGACTTGGGATCGAATGATAAGCATCAAGTCCTGGTTCTGACACCTACTTATAGAGTGGCCTTGGGCAAAGCACACAGTTCTGACGAGTCTACTTTTGTCTGCCTGTAGTAAAGAATCTGACGTCTTCTACAATATAAACCACAGTGTAGGGAATCTATGTGGGGAGGCCCCCTTCACACCACGATTATTTCTTAAAGCCAAATTATAGATAACAAAGCCAAAGGGTGTCTCAAAGAGAAAAGATGACTTGATGTCCTGTAGCCACTCTTAACAAATGATCACAAACGTGGCGGCTTGAAACCACAGACCTTTCTTCTCTCACACAGTTCAGGAGACTGGAGATCCAAAATCAATTTCACAAGGCCAAAATCATGTCCTTGCTCTCTTCAGGGAATCTCGGGGACCTTCTGTGTCTTGCCTCTGCTAGCTTCTGGAAGCTGCCACTATCCCTGAGCTTGTGGCAACATCATTCTAGTCTCTGCCTCCATCTCCACACTGCATTCATCTCGGTCTGTATAATCTTCCCCTGCTTCTCTTTCTTATAAGGGCCCTACACATCCACCCTGATAATCCAACTTAATTTTTCCACCTCAAATTCCCAATCTCATCACATGTGCAAAAAATGACCCTACAAATAACAGTCACTGGTTCTAGGAATTACAGCCATTCAGCCCATCCACTAAAGCGTGCGTGAATGTACATGAGAGTGAGTGGGTGTGTGCATAACCTCTGCTACCACTTATGCGGTCACTTTCCAAGACAAGGCATCTTGCAATTTATTCTAAGTGATCTTTGCTAAAACTTGTTCCTGGCGATGTTGTGGGATACACATTGGGCTGCTAACCTCCAGGTCGGTGTTTTAAGTTCACCTGATACTCGAGGGAGAAAGATGAGACTTTCTGCTCCTGTAAATATTTCCAGCCTCAGAGGCCTCACAGACTCAGCTAAATGGCAGTGAGGTTCAAGTTTGCTCCAAAGTTATATTTCCTGATGGAAGGATGACACTATAGATGCATAGAACTCCAAGAACCGTCAAGGCCTTATATTCAGCTAATTGGTATAAGGCCCGTGAGTCAGAATTGTGCCTGGCCTGTTTTTGCAGTACTGTGTGGTGGAGACAGACAGCATGTTCCACAAAGCCATGTTTTGGACCCTTTCGTGAGAAGGTGGCGCGATTGAATATCTTCATCATATAGATGTGGGACCACCCCAGGAGGAAGGCTTTGAGCACAGGTCAAAGCAGCACTTCCTCCTGACTTCTGTCAGCTCAGCCTTACCCTCTCCTTGGGCACGAGGATGAGTTAGGTAGCCCTGCTGACTGCTGGCTGAAAGGTCAGAGTTCAAACCTCAGCTGCTCTGTGGGAGAAAGAGGCGGCCATCTGCTTCTGGCAAGATCCCAGCCTTGGAGCTCCTGCAGGGCAGTCTACTCCCTCCATGTCGAGTGTCTGTGAGTCGCAATCCGGCATACAGGTCGGTGGAAGCCAGTTTTAGAAGTTGGATTCAGGAAAATTCCAGCATGCCCTCAGGAAAATCTTTCAGCTAGGCTGCCTTGGGAGAGAGTGAGATCCTGAGCCCAGAGTGGTTCAAGAGCACGCTGGGCATCTCTGGGGAGGATCCCTGGGGCCTGCCATGATGCGGAGAAAATGAATGAATGGGTGCGTGGATTATTGGACGAGAAAGGATGTGGTTGAAGTGTTTCCAGCGCTACCCAGGTCTTCGAACTACACAGGGAGTCTCGAACTGGGGCAGCAGGAAATATCTCAGAGACCCCCTCCCCCCACACCCATCCCACCCCCAGCATGCAAACCTCTGGGATCAATAGGAGGCTCAACTCATGCCCTCCCCACCCCAGACTCTCCACCCTCTGTGAGGTCTCCAGAAAAACAAGAGGGTTTGCAGAAGCAGCTGAGCCGGTAAGTCCCAATGGTGACTCTCAGAGAGGTGCGGAGGGACTGTGGGACCTTTAATGATGACTAATTTGTAGCTTATTAATAGGGTGGTAATTAAGAATATTCATTTTATTAAAAGCCATTTATTGTAATAGTGCATGCAAATCTGGAGACTGGCATTGTGCTCACGTACCAATCGACACAGGTCTATTGTGGCTCTGCGGATGGCAGGTCGCTGCGTCACTAATTGTGAAGAGTTTAGGGTCTAATTTTAAACCCTTTTAATTCCATTTGAAATAATTGCCCTAATGAAATTCAAAGTACTCCGAGGCAGTCATGGAAAAGGTGGCTGAGAGCCTCCTTCCCAAGGGAGCGGGTATGGAGGCCCTGGCAGAAGCTGCGCTTGTCCTCGGGCAGAGCTGTTCCCTCCCCACCTTGGAGGCAGGTGAAGCCCCAGGAGTTCCTGCTGTCTGTTGGGGGCTGAGGCTGAGGATGTATAGGTCTGGATGGAGACGGACTGCAGGAGGAGACATCATTGCTGTAAACTGCACAGGCCCCTGGTTGGTGCCAAACATCCTCATCCTATTCTGTCATGGATGGTCACTCTGGGTCAGAACCAACTCACTGGCACAGCCACAACTAACCTAAAGTTGGGTAGTCCAAGTCCACCCAATGGTGATCAAGAAGAAAGGTCTGGTGACCTGCTTCCTTAAAGATTAGACAACCCTGTGTCATCGAGTTCTACTAAGTAAGGCAGAGGGGATCACCGTGACAGATCAAGCTGACAGCAACAGATTTGGTTTATTTTCTTTGGACTCAGCCACACAAGGCTAGGTTTTGCAGAGTGGAAAGCAGGGCTTTTGCTCAGAGAAACATGTCCCTACCTCCAGTGGTACCACGGACTCACTGGGCCATGCCAGCTGACCTCAGGAGTCACCTTCAGTGGGGCAGAACTCACTGGGGGGTTCCCTTCACCTGTCTCGCCAATTTCATCGAACCCTTCCCGCCACCTTATGATTTTCTCCTTTTATCAAGCAGGAAAGTGAGTCAGAAAGAGGACTCACCTCTTTTTCAGGGGCTAAATAGGTTTTGTGGCATAGCCAGACTTGAACCAAAAGTTTTCCATCTCTCTGTTTTCCATCTCTCTTTCCAAGGTTGTCCTGCAATCTGCAACACAGCAAGGAGGGTCAAGAAGTAGCATCATTTCCTTTAGGAACGACTAGCATCCGTGACTCATGTGCGATATACTCTTTCCTCACACTGATTGTTCTGACAACCTGAGTGACCTAGAAGTGGGTCTTTTTCCTGGGTGGGAATCCAGGGCTTTATAAGTGCAGATTGCTAAAGTCTCCCCTGGATCCCTGAAAATCTTATGAGTACATGTGGACCAAGGTCCGATTTGGTGCCAAAGGATGGATCCACGGACGGGAAGGCGCTCAGAAGGACTCTGGGGAAGAGCCGACTCAAATAGCGTCAACCTGGATGACGACGATGGAATAAAGCTTTCAGGGCTTTCATTTGCTGGTGAAGCAGAATTAAAAGGAGAAGAAGTGGTGCAAATATTCTTTAATAATCAGAACATGGAATGTACAAAACACAAAGCTGGAAAAACTGGAAGTGGTCAAAGATGAAATGAAGTGCATAAAGAGCATTGCCCTAGGCATTGGTGAACTGAGATGAACTGGTATTGGCCATCTGGAATGAGAAAACCAGATGCTTTATAATCCCAGATTGATCAATTGCAGAAATGTAGCGTCCAATTTACATTACCTACATTTCAAGACCTACTTTTTTTTGTGATAGCATAATAGCTGTATGTATATAAGGAAGACCAATTAATCACCACTATTATTCAAATTTATAGGCCAGCCACTAAAGTCACCGATGAAGACATTTTCTCAACATCTTCAATCTGAAATAGGCCGAGCATACAGTCAAAAGGCCTTGATGATTCTGGGTGATTGGAATGTGAAAGTTGGACACAAAGATAAATGATCAGTAGTTGGTCTTTTTGATAGAAAATGGAAGTTGGAGATTGTAGGACAAAATTTTGCAAGACCAATGATATCTTCATCACAAATATCTTTTTTCCAGCATGAAAAATGATAGCTATGCACATGGACACCAGATGGAATTTGAAGGAATCAAATTGATGGCATCTCTGGGAAGAGATCTTGATGCTGTTGTTGTTAGGTGCCATCAGAATAAAACACTCCCCAGTCCTGTGTCATCCTCACAATCATTCCCAGGCTTGAGCCCCTTGTTGCACCCATGGAGGTAATAGAGAGGTTCAATATCAACGGCCTAAAAAAGGCCAGAGGTCTGCTGAGGAAGAGACCATCAATTACTCATATGTGGAAGTTCAAGTTGAAGCATAAGAAAATTAAAAAAGCTAAATGATGAATGTGAGTATATTTCATTGAGCTTGGAATCATCTCAAGAACGGATTTGAAATAATGAACACTAACAGAGGAATTGTGTGATGGCAGCCAAAACATCATACTTGAAGAAAGAAAGCAAAAAGTTATTTTTTAAAAAAAGCTAGAAAGAAGACAAAAGTGAATGTCAAAAGAATTTTGAAGCTCATTCTTGAATTTGCTACAGCAAATTTGAAAAAAAATGGTGATGAAAAAGAGCCAAACAGAATATCTTGAAGGACAGCTCAAAAGGACAAAGTAGAGCATTATAATGAATGTACAAAGTCTTGGAGTTAGAAAGCCCCAAAAGGAAGAACATTCAACTCAAACCGTAAAAATTAAAGGCAAATTTCAATCACCAAATTGCAATATTGAATGGTTCCATGGTGGTTTAGTAGTAACCAATTGGGCTATTAACTGAAAAGTCATTATGAGTTTGAAACCATTAGCCAGTCCTCAGGAAAAAGATGAGGATTTATACTCCCATTATTACTGACTAACAGTCTTAGAAACCCACTGGAGCAGTTATATCTAGTTTTACGAGGGGACACACCCCTCTCCCCAGAAAATGAAAAAATAAAAACACTGAGCAGAGCTTTCAAAGTATATATTTTCTTTCCACAAGGCGAGCATTAAACAACTTGCTCTGAGTTAGTGCACCCAGTGACATCACCTGGGAAGATTCTCTGCGGTCACAGTGAATTTTTTCATAAAAGCAGTTTTGCTAGAATCTCATTTTTTTGGTGGTGGCCAATTTAAGAGAACAGCATATGGCTGTGAAATTATGTTTCCTGCTTGGGAATAAAGGTTGCAGAAACTGTTGTGATGTTGGGGACAACATACAAGGATAGTGCTTTTGGGAAAAACTCAAATGTACAGGTGTTTTTCTCATTTCAAAAAAGGTGAAATGTCATTTGATAACAAACCTTGTTCTGGACATCCATCAACTTCCCAAATAAACAGAAATGTCGACTTGTGGTGCATTTGGAGTTTGTTCCACCAGGTCAGAATCAAGCTTTCTATTTGGAAGTCCTGAAAAGATGGTCTGACCATGTGCAACAAAAAAAGCCTGATTTGTGACAGATGGGACACTGGTTTTGCCACTACAACATGCACCTCTCATAGAGACATCTCAGTGTGTCAGTTTTGGGCAAAAAACAACATGCCTTTCTTGCCCCACACAACTGACCTTGCTCCATGAGATTTCTTTTTGCTTCCATGAATGAAGAGGGACATGAAAGGGCAGTGATTTGATGACATAGGAGAGGTGAAGGGGAAAAAATGAGGAAGATGCTTTCAGCCATCCAACCAGGTGAGTTTGAAAAAAATGCTTCCAAGATTGGAATCGCAGATTTGACAAATGTATTAAGTGTAATGGAGCATACGCTGAAGGTACAGGGCTGCTATGAATTGGAATTGACTAGATGGCTGTCAGTTTTGATGAGCAAAAAAGAGGAGCTCTGGTGATGTAGTGCTTATTCTTTCGGCTGCAAACCTCAAGGTCACTATGAGTCAGAAAGCAGTGAGAGTTTATGGGAAAATATCAAATGGCGCATCAAAAGAAGATGGAAGGAATCCAGATCCATTGCACCAAATGAATTTATCAACATTCAGCTGTTTCAGGAGGTGATATAGGATCAAGAATGGAGGACACAGCTACTAAAAAGTCCAAGCTACTGCAATGAGGCATTGGCAAAAAATGCACCTCCAGGAATTGACAGAACACCAATTGAAGTACTTCAAAAAATTGATGCAGCACTGGAAGCATTCACCAATGTATACCAGTCAATTTTAAAGACAGCTATCTGACCAGCTCACTGGAAGAAAACCTTATTTGTGCCTATTTCAAATATGTGACCCAACAGAATGGGGAAATTATCAAGCAATCTCATTAGTATCACATACAAGTAAAATTTTGGTGAAGATGATTAAAAAATGGTTACCACAGTACATGCTCAAAGAAATTCAAGCAGAATGTAGAACTCTTACAAGGAGAGATATCATTATTCATGCCAGATGAATCTTGGTGGAAAGCAGGGAATAACGGAAAGATGTTTGTTTTTGTTTATGTACTTTGCAAAGGTATTTGACTATGTGATCCATAATACACTATGGATAAATAGGAAATCCAAAACGTTTACTTGTGTTCATGCAGAGCCTGTGCACGAACCAAGAGACAGCTGTTCAAACAGAACAAAGGCATATGACAGGGTTTAAAATCAGGAGAGGTGTGTGTCAGAGTTGTGTCTTTTCACCATACATATTCAGTCTGTGTGCTAAGCAAATAACCTAAGGAACCGGACATTATGAAGAAGAATATGGCAGCAGGATGGGAGGAAGGCTCATTAGCAACACACTGTATGTAGATGGCACACTCTTGCATGCTGAAATTGAAGTACTTACCGGTGAAGATCTAAGACATATGGATTACAGTATGAATTGCAACTCAATGTACAGAAAGCCAAGATCCTCACGATGGGACCAGCAAACAACATCACGAAACACAGAAAAGGTTGAACTTGTCAAAATTCCATTTTGCTTAGACACACAAATGTTCATCGAAGAAGAATCCAAGAAATCAAATGACATATTACATCGAGAAAATATGCTACACAAAACCTCCTTTCAAGTGTTAAAGATCAAAGGTCTCACTTTGAAGACTAAGGTGCGCTTGACTCAAGCCTGGTATCTTCACTCGGTTCATATCCAGGTAAAATCTGGACAATGAATAAGAAAGACTGAAGAAGAAATGATGCATTCAAATGTCAGTGTTCATGAAGAGTACTGAAAGTACTACAAATTACCAGAACAAACAACTCTCTCTTAGAGGGGAAGAGCCAGGATGCGCCTTAGAAGGGAGGTTAATGAGACTTCATTTCATATACTTTGGACATATTATCAGGAGAGACCAGTCCGTGGAAAGGCACATCATGCTTGGTAAAGCAGAGGATCAGAGAACAAAAGGAAGACCCTTGGTGAGAAGGATAAGCAAAAAGGCTGTGACAAGGGGCTCAGACAACAGTGAGTGTAAGTATGGCATAGGACCAAGTAAAATTTTGTTTTTTTGTACATAAAGCCATTATGAATCAGAACCAACTTTCCTGTAAACAATACCCCTGGTACAAGGAGCCCTGGTGGCACAGCTATTAAGCACCTGACTGTTTACTGAAAGAATGTTGCCTTAAACCTACCCAGTGGCTCTATGGGGGGGAAAGACCTAGTGGAAAGACTAGCAACCCCTATGAGTTCACATTGGTTGAAAAACTACCTAAAGGCACCTAAGAGCAATGACTTCTTCATTGAAAATACCTTTTTGTGACGGCACAGACATCAACTATCCCTGTAAAGTTTTCCAGAAAGAATACATAGGAATCAAATGTACTACATCTGTGGGCCCTGGTGGCATAGTGGTTACATGCTGAGTCACTAACCACAAGGCCAGCAGTCCTAAACCACCAGCCACTCTGTGGGAGAAAGATAAGGCTTTCTACCCTTGCGAAGAGTTAGGTATAGTTTCAGAAACCCACAGGAGCAGAATTCTCTATCCTCCAGGATTGCTCTGAGTTGGAATCCACTCAGTGGCAGGGAGTTTGGTTTTTGCTTTGGTGGAAAGAAATGGTGGAGAAGTTCAATATCATCTACAGAAACAAGGCCAAGAGTCAACTGTGGAGCAGACCGTCAATTGCTCATGTGCACATTCATGTTGGAGATGAGCAAAATTAAAGCAAGTTCATGAGAGCCAAAATACAACCCAGAATTTAGAGGACATCTCAAGAAAATATTTGTTGCATGAACACTAATGACAGCAGCCCTAACAAACTGTGGGCTGATGTCACACCCAAAGAAAATTAAAGCAGGGACCAAAGTAGAACAGCCTTTCTTCTACTCTTAAAGCTCTTCAGGGAAGGAAATATTCTTGCTCACACATCCTTTAATCTAATACTCCAGCAAGGCGGGCTTCATGAACTTGGTTTCTACAGCACTTTCTTTGTGCTAATGGTTGCACTATAAGTTTTTCTTCCACCAAGCACATTGCATGGTCTTCTCACTTTCTTAGGGAGCAGCCATGACTTGTCATTTTACAGAACTCCAGAAAAAGACTGCAGGGAAATCACTTACATTGGGTCTTTCTAGTCAAATGCTATTTCTATCTACTGCCACCACACAAAGATTGGAGCTTTTCTCTTCTTCAGCAGAGAACCTATTTGGACATTCATATGATTTTGCAGAATGAATAGTGACCACAGAGTCAGAAATCTTGCTTTCTCACTATCCATCCATTTTTTAAAAAACATTATTGACAGGGGGCATAGGGAGTGCCAGAGTTAAATACGAAATATCCTTACTCTCAAGGCATTCACAATCTATTGAGAGAGACACGTAAAGCAAAAAAAAAATGCATTAAAGATGTCTCTGCGAGTGGCACACACTGACTGAAGTGGGATTCCCAAAGAAAGTTAAGACTTTAAAAATGAATGAGAATTTTCCAGTTGAATAAAAACAGGAAGGATTTTCCAAGAAGAGGGCATCTGAGGCAAATGCATGGGGGCATGGAAACACAGATCTTGGGTAATAAATGATGTGCAGGATGCAAGGGAGGCAACTTAAAGTTGAGGGGTCAGTATATCAGACAAGGCGGCAGGCATTTCAGAGGCTTAGCTTCTATTTTGTAGGTAGGAGGACTCACTGAAGGAAAGCAGGCAAGACAGGGACATGATCGACACGCTACCTTAAAGATGACTTTGTGCATTGTCATCTTATCATGAGAGGCCAATCCCGGGAGAAAGATCCTATGCTTGGTAAGGCGAAAAAGAAGACGGCCTCTGAGGAGGTGAATTGGCAGAGACTGCAACAGTAGATGCAAGGATTGTGAAGATGATTGTTTCATACTCTCCAGTCCAGGGTAGTTATGAGAAAGAACTGATTTGAAGACAACAACAATGGAGCTCTGGTGGCATGGTGGTGAAAGCTAATGGCTGTTAAATAAAAGGTAGGAACGTAACATCATTTTTAACTCACCAACTGCTCTGAAGGAGAAAGACCTGAGAGTCTGCTTCCGTAAAGATTTATAGCCTTGGAAATACTAGGATGGGGCAGGTCTATGATGTCTCCTGTCCTGTCACTATGAATTAGAATTGACTTGGTGGCAGTAGGTTTGTCAGTGGGTGACAACATTAACAATCACACCTTTCAAACCATGTGCATCTTAGTGAAGGAAGTCAGAAGTCTGGGAGTCGTCTGAGACACTCTTTTCCTTCCTATGACCCAGTCCTATCTCTATTCCCTCAAGACATCTGAACAGTGCTCACTTCTCTCCAACTCTGGCACAATGCTACCACCATTCTCCAAGGCCAGTCACCGCTCACCTGGTCCATTCCAGAGCCTTCCCCTTGCTCTTCTATAGTTCACTCCCTTCTTGTTGGTTAGGGGGCATCCAGGTGATTCTGATGCAGGGCAGCCCTGTGCACAGCTCAAGAAAACATTGGCGGGTCCTGCAGCATTCTCACCAGCATCCCACTGTGTCCATTCATCTCCACGGAGGGTCTGACTCATTTCCACTGGCCCTCTCCCTTACCAAGCATGATGGTCCTTTTTCAGGGACTGGTCCCTCCTGACTACATTCCCAAAGTACATGAAATGAAGGCTTGCTCTCCTCCCTGCTAAGGGAGCATTCTGGCTGTACTTCTTCCAACATAGATCTGCTCAGTCTATGTTCTTAAACAATGCTATAAGTCAAAAGCGTCATTTCTTCCTTATTCATGTCCCAGCTTTCAAATGTGTAGACAGTGATTGGAAATATCATGGCTTAAGTCAAGCATACTTTAGTCTATACTTCTGTGTTTGGCTGGGTAACTAGAGAAACAAATTCATGAGCGCACACACACATGAGAGTTTTATATAAAGGGTAATTGCACATTCGGAAAGCTTCCCAACCCCATCCAGTCCAAAGCCATAAGTCGGATATTTGTCCATTTGTCTGATACCAATCTATAAAGTCCTCTTCAGACTCACGAAACCCATGCAATGAAGCTGAATGCAAGATGATCACAAGCCAGTGGGTAGAACATCTTTGGATCCAGTAGCATTGTAGAACATCTCAGCGCTACCCGGGATCTCTCTGTGTGACTTCTCCAGCTTTAGAGGTCTGGTTGCATCCATGTGACTTATCCAGCTCAGGGCATTAGGGCAGTTCAATGTGTCTTCAATGAGCTGCAATGTCTCACAGGAACGTCAGCAGAAAAAAGGAGGTGTCACCCACCTCCAAGGAGGGAATGCCAGATTTCCCAGAATTCTTAGGAGAAGGCCAGGTCCACACAGAGGCCTCATTGGCTATGATCCAATTGATAGACTAGACATCACCCCTTCATTAATCATCCCCTCAAATTGACACCAGATTATGTGATCACCACAACTTCCTCAAATCCATTCTCCAAATCCAGATCTGTCTTTTTAAAGGGAAAATTTGCCTGTGAAAGGCACTCCAAATACAAACAAACAGAGAACCTCACTGCCATGACTCATAGTGACCCCTCGCAGATTTCTGAGACTGTGATTGCTTACTGCAGTAGACAGCCCAGTCTTTCTTCCAAGGAGCCGGTGGTGGCTTTGACCATATGATTGCAGCTCAACTCATAACCACTATACCACCAGGCCTCTGTGAAATGCACAGACTCTAACCATATAATATGATAAAGTCTGACAACTATACATATACACTATGCAATTACTACCCTAGTCAAGATTTAAGGCCTTCATTATTTTTCTGTTCCAGTTCATCAACCTTCACCATAGGAAATCACTCTTCTTATTTCCATTAAAAGCAAAAAATTCACTGACATCAATTTGATTCCAACTTATATGAATCCTAGAGGTAGACTAGAACTGCTCCATTGAGTTTCCAAGGCTATAAATCATTACGGAAGCAGACTGTTTTCCCCTCCCCTCAAGTAACCCGGGGAAACCACCAACAGAACCATTCACCTTTTGGTTAGCCAAGCACATACACCACAGCAGAGATTGTGAATGAGGATTCTTTGGCCCAACAAGCATTTAAGGTTCATCCATGTTATAATACGCATTACTAGTTTGACATTGTTTATTTCTGAGTGCTATTCTAGTGTATGAATATATTATCATTCATTTAATCATCTACCTGCTGGTGGATATTTGGGTGGTTTCCAGTTTGAGGTCTTAGTTATGTAGTGCTGCTATAACATTAATACTATAATGAGATGGCTTTCATGTACAGAAATTTATTTCCTCAAAATTGAAGAAATGTACAGGTTGTCCCTCTCGGGGAGGCCTCTTCGTCTCTGCCAGCTCTATGGAAAGGTCCTTGTCTCTGCATGCAGCGTTCTTGACTCTGCTCCCATCTGTGAGTTCTGGGTTCCATCCATATCTTGAACGTGATTAGCTTAGAGCTAAGCCCACACTGATACACAGCCTCATGAATACAATGAAGAAAAACTCTGTTTTCAAATGGGCACTATCTCGAGGGATAAAGGTAAGTTATTTGAACACCTATTTTGGAGGGACACAAGAGAGTCAATCTGTCTGTACCCAGGGAAATGATAAATCATGCTGTATCAGAGTACATCAGCCTCTAACAACCGAGGGGTCCATAGGCATAATTGTATGGCGATAATATATAAAGATGATAGTAAAGGCATAGAGAATAGGAAAGATGGGAGGGGCAGTAAAGTAAAGAAGTCAGGTGTCAGGCACATTTAAGGGTAGCCTGCCCACCTCTGGGACGGCCTTGTTATCAGTAGCCAGGTCTGAGCAAGGAGAGAGAATATATTTCTAACCAAGGCTTATATATACTTAGGGAATGTGCTAAGTCCCCCCTCCCCCGATTATAGGTAGCCATATGGTAGCAGGAAGGGGACTGTCCAATAGGCAAACACGTGACAGGAAGGCGATGAGCTAGGGATGTACATGCAATAGGTAGGGGAGGCACTAGCGGTACACATAAGACCTGATGGGAAGATCCTAGATTCAAGATGGCAGCATAATGTTGGCTGGACCTTGTCCCTGGGCTCTCATTTAGGGAAACAATCCCCTGTCCTTATCCACAGGGAGTGGGCACCACCCATGGGGGGACAGACAATAGGGTCTGATTGCTCTCTGGCTGATGCCCTCACAGAGATAACTTCAAAGCAGCTTGCTTCTAAGTGTGTTACAGTCATTAACCATGTAACCTAGGCTGGGCATACAACAGATATGGGGAGCAACCTGGGGAAAAACATTTTTGTATCCCACAATGCTGGAAAGGATATACATATTTGGATCTCTTTTGAGGTCATATGTTTTCATTTCTCTTGAGTAACTACCCAGGTGTAGGTTATCTGATTCATATGGTAAGTATGTGTTTAACTATTACTGCTAACTATTATAGGGTGGGGGGGTACTGTTGGGTAAGCATTAGACTGCTGACTGCCGGCTGGTAGTTCAAACTCCAGCTGTTCTGTGGGAAAAAAAAGATGAGGCTATCTGCTCCTACAGAGATACTTAGCCTTGGAAACCCAACACAGGGCTGCTTTGTCAGACGCAGAGTGATGGAAAGAACATACGGTCCTCCAAAGTAGTTGTACCATTTCATACTCCCGTCACCATCAGCCATGTGAATTCCAGTGTCTCCACCTCTGTGATCGTCACATTTTGTGTCAACTTGGCTGGGCTGGGATTCTTAGCAGCTTGCCATGTAAGTTCTAATAGTGTCTATTATGTGATTTAACCTACTATAATCACCTCTATGATGAGATCTGCTATGAGCAGATCAATTGTAAGAAGATGGAATGCAATATCTTTACTTAGATTATGGCCCTGATTCAGGGGGTCTCAAACTATAGCCCATGGGCCACAAGCGGCCACTCGAGGACATGTATCCAGCCCACCAGGTGTTTTTGCCACGCTGCCTGTCCTGTTTAGCAGTCCACTCATCCTGGGCCAGAGTGAACTTGTTGTTGTTCTTTTTTTTTTTTTTTTTAAACTATAGTCCGGCCCTCCAATGGTCTGAGGGACAGTGAACTGGCCCCCTGTTTAAAAAGTTTGAGGACCCCTGCTGCCTGATCCAATCAACTGAAGGGAAGTTACCACAGAGGCATAACCTGCTTCCACTATAAATAGGAAAGCTGGCTTGCCTGTTGTTGGATCTGGACCCTGCAACCTTCAGTTCTTTGAATTTGAGCCAGCGTTCTGCCATATTGCCTGCCCACCATAGGAGCTGTCGGTGGCCTGCCACCTGCTCTGATGACCTTGGATTGGTCTCTGCAGCCACCGGTCTCTCATCTTTCTGCTACTCTTGGGTTCATCGACCTCTGTACCTTTGCAAGTCAGGAGAAGCTTCCAGCCTAACATTTGACTCAAACACTTGGAACTTGCCCTCTTCTACAACTCTGTGAGACATTTTATACATATAGATAGCTTTCCTTATATAAGCTTTAATGCGTTGCTTCGCTAGAGAACCCAGCATAAGACAGCATCCCTGTCAACATTTAATATTTTCAACCACTTTAATTTTAGCCATCTAGTGGGCATGAAATGGCATCAGCAATGTGGCTGTAATGTATGTTTCCTGATGAATGTTATGCAACTTCTTGTCTTTGCTCACGAATATTCCTTTGTGAGGTGTATATGAAAGCTTGTGCCCATTTTTCATTGGCTGGTCTATCTTTCTGCTGTTGATTTCTTTATGTGGTTGAGTTCTGTACAGTGTTAGACGTATGTGTTGAGAATACTTTCCTTAGTCTGTAGCTTTTACTAATGGCAGAGTTGAAGCTTTAAATTTGAGTGTAGGCTAATCTATCAATTGTTTTTGTATGGGCCAGGGTCAAATCAGGCAGCCCCTGGACTAGGAAGCCCCCTGAACCAAACAGTCCCTTGCACCCCTTTGCACCAGCCTCACAAGGAGGAGATGAAAAACTTGCTGAACTTTGTAAGCCCCGCCTCTGGCATCTCACAGAGCTTATCTCCCCAGGTAGGGCACAGCCTCTACCCGGGCAAGGCACAGAGATGATTTGCTCACAGGTCAGCTCCCAAACTGAAACTTGCAAACACAGCACAAGAAATCTCCCCTTTCTTTCATCAGCCCGCATGCCTGTAGCTCAAACCCCATATATACCCCACCTTCCCAATACTGAGCACGGCTTCCCTGGCCTAACTTTTGGGCTTCAGGACTGCCCAGGAGCTCAAGATGTTCCTGTCTCTTTCTCTGCTGTCCCTTCTCTTCCCAAAAGTCCTTCATTACTTTCAATAAAGCCTATATCTATATATCTATATGCTAACTAAGCTCTGTCTCCTTCCTACGGCTCCGTCTCAACCTCTCAGCTTTCTTTCCTGATTGCAGTCCTGGGTCGTGGAGTGCTTGGGGCTCAAAACAACCCTGTCAGGCTGAGTAAATCTGTTTTGTATGAATCCCTAGGCTTGAATCGTTATGGAAACAGCTCACCCAGTCTTTCCTTGCACAGAGGGCCTGATGTGTTCAAACCACCACTGAGTTTTGGGATAGTGTCAGAGAACTTAACCATTGTTCCATCTTTTGTGGATACTCACTGCTACGGAGTCAATGCTAACTCATCATGACCTTGTAAGACAGAGTAGAAGGGATCCTTTGACTTCCAAGACCTCTCATCTTGATGGGAGCAGGCAGTCTTACCTCTCTCCCTCAGGTGGGCTCGAAGCACTCATCTTTCTGTTCACAGCTAGGTGTGTAACCGGGCCTCCTTTTCTTTGCCATGTGTGCTTTTAGACCTCAAACATTGGTTGATTCCAATGTAACAAGATGGTCTTTTATGTTTTCCTCTCTAAGCTTGAGAATTTTAGCTAGTTTTTTTGAGCTCTATTATCCTTTCAAATTATTTTTTGTGTGTGTGTGATGTGAGGTAAGAGTTGAAGAACTTCTTCTTTTTAAATTTTTTTTTTCCCAGAACCAGTTGTTGAAAAAACAAACAAACCCCCTTCATTTTCACATTAAATTGTCCTGGTTAAAATTCAATTAAGTGTGTAAGTACGGGTCTGTGTTTTACTTCAGTGGATCTCATCCACCTAGTTCTCTATTCCTCTCTTAGCCTGTACAGATTCCTGTAGCTCTAGAAGTTTTCTGTACATCCTGAACTCAGGTGGAGATGAGTCCTCCAACTGTTCTCCTTTTCAAGATCAATCTTGCGATTCTATAGTCTGTGAAATTCCATAAAGCCTGCTTTTCCATTATTTTATTTTTTTTAATTTTTAATTTTTTAAATTTTATTTATTTATTTATTTATTTTTAGGCATCACTGCCCTCAGGTGGTGGGAGTAGGAGGCCCAGCTTTTGCTTCTGGGAGCCGGAATTGAGCCTCCATCCCAGTGGGCCGCAGTCACGCGCACAACCACTACGCCACCGGGGCTCAGCCCCCATTATTTTATTTTTAAAATAAAATTCATTATTTGGATTACATTATATCCGTGGATCCCTGGGAGAGTATTGGTATCTCAACAGCATCAAGATGTCCAGGGACAGGATGTATGGCCTCATTTTTTTTAGCTTCTTTTACTGTGATTTTCGATCTAAAAGCATTGCACCTTCTATGTTAGATTCATTCCTAATTTTTTTTGTTTTTTTAAAAGATGAAAATTCTAAATTTTATAATTTGCTGCTAAGAGACATATAGTAGCCTTTTAATATTAACGTTCTATCTTGTGATTTTGCTAAATTGCCTTTTTAGCTTCATTAGATTTCTAAAAATTAAAGCATTTCTGCATCCTTGTTCATATCATTGGTGTGTTAGTCCAGGTGGAGTAGAGAAACAAATTTACGAACACGCATATGGATAGAAGGGAAAGGTTTGTATACAAAAGGAATGGGAACATTGAGAAAGCATCCCATCCCTGTCCAGTCCAAGGTTATAAGTCCGATGTTAGCCCATCTGTCCCATCCCAGTCTATAAAGTCTCCTTCCGTCCGACTCATGAAGCACGTGCAATGACACTGGGACAATCATAGGGCAGTGGGTGCAGAGTCTTGTGTATCTAGCGCCAGTAAAGTGGCCAGATTTTAACATTGGTAAAGCTGTACACCATTGACGAGGTGGTGTGTGTGTGTGTGTGTGTGTGTGTGTGTGTGTGTTGAAGGGATACATTCCCTTCCTGTTCTCCTGCCGTTCCCTGGCTTGTCATGCATTCTTTCCAAAAATCAGGACTTTTAAAAAACGCCACGGGACAGGGAAAAATTGCTTAAAATAGGGACTGTCCCGCAGAAAGCGGGACGTCTAGTCCCTTTACAATAGAAGCATCCTGGCACTGGCAAGAGTCTCCCCATGGGTCCTCATTTCCAGAGCTCAGGGTCCATCAGCAGTGTCCAGTGGTGGTAGAAGCATCTCAGCGCTGGCAGGGGTCTCTCTATGGCTTTTCCAGCTTCAGAGGTCTGGTTCCATCAGGGTAAGCCTGTGACTTCTCCTCCAGCTCCTCCAGTTTCTAGGACTCAGGGTCATATCATATGTCTTGTCAGTAGAGTGTCTCCAAGGGACTGACTCAAATTTCTCACCTCCCATTGGGAAATACCATAAGACTTCTCAGAATTCTCAGGAGAAAGCCGTGCCCACACAGGCCTCATTGGCTATCTCCAGATTGACAGGCTAGACTCCACCCCTACTTCCCAGTGCTGAAATTGACGCAGATCAGTGACTGCCACAGTGGTGAATAAATTTATACCTTTTACTTCTTTTTCTTCCTAGTTGTACTGACTAGACTAGAACAGCTAATAAAATGTTGCATCGAAGTCATAAGAATAAACATCCTTATATCTTCCTTATATTAGAAGTACTGTATGATTCACAGAATAAGTTCTTTGCATGTGACTGCTTTTATTACAATTGTTGATGATATCTTTTCTTAGGGAGAGGAAGTTTTTGAATAACTGCATGAAGACTGAAATTCCCAAATGCACTATTGAAATTACTTTTCTCTATTTTTTTAATGGAGTGAATTACACTGAGTTTCAAATATTAGTCAACCTTTCCTTCCTGAGACAATGATTGTGGTGCAGTATCCTTTTAACTTACTTCTGGATTTAATTGATTAATATTTTATTAAGAAATATTGCATTCCTTCATGAAAGAGATTGGAATATAAGTTTCTTTTCTTGCAATATCATTGTCTGGTTTTGATAGCTGGGTTATACTGGCATTATAAAGTGAATTTTAATTTACATTTAAAATGCATTTTGGTGGACATAAAATGTTTCATTCTTCTCTATTTTCTGAAGAATTTATATAAGATTGATGCCATTTATTCCTTAAATGTTTAATATATTTTGCCAGTGGAATCATGTAGGTCTAGAGTTGCCTTTATGGAAATATTCTTTTATTATGATTATAAATTCAATTTCCCAAACAAACATGGGTCTGTTCCAATTTTTTCTTTCTTCCAGTGTCACTTTTGATAAGTTGCTTATGCTTGTTATTAAGGAATTTGTCCATTTCATCTAAGTTGTCAAATTTATTGGCAAAAGTTGTTTGTAATGTTGTCTTTTAATATTGTTTTTAGAATAAACATCTCTATTCATTCTTAAATGAGTCATGGAATTCCCTATGCTTTCTCTTAGGCTTTCTTTTTCTCTCGTCAGTGTTTTTAAGGTTTATCATTTTTCTTAATCTTTTTAAAGAGTCAAAATTGACAGTAATTTTAAAATCTTCTTTCTTTTTTTCCTTCTTCATTTATTTCTGCTCTTATTTCTAGTATGTTCTTCCCTTTACTCATTTCAGTTGATCTTCTCCTTTTTTTCTAGCTTCCAAAGGCAGAAACACAGGTCATATATTAAAGACTTTTCTTTGTTTACAATATGAGCATTTAAAAATGTATACATATCCAAGGAGGCTTCAAAAAGCTTGTGGAAAAATTCTACTGCTTTTTAATTCCATTTTCTCACATGCTTTTTTGTAACTCATTTGTAGCTAAGTCTATAAATGTATATATGCACAAATTTTCTTATGAACACTGGCTATGTGCCCCATATTTTGATGTTTCTTTTTCATAACCAATTACAAATATTTTACAATTTTCTGTGATTTTTCTCTCTCTCTTTGTTGGTGCCTTTGAACACCATTTAATTTATAATTAAGTGACACTTTTTAATATACTTTGTATTGTTAATCTTAATTCAATATTTCCTCAACAGAGCATCGTGAAAGTGTTCGATCTGTTGGAATTAATTAAAACTTATCTCATGGTCTATCGTGGTGAATATTCCTTATCTATTTGAGAATATATAATTTGAAGTTCCTGACTGTAGTGTTCTATAATTATGAAACAAGTAAAGTTGGTTAGTAGTGCTGCTCATATTGTCTTTATTCTAATCAATTTGGTCTTTGTCTAGTTGATGTATTAATTATTGACAGAGCAGTATTCAAATCTTTATGATTGTCAATTTTGCTTCATTTCTTTGGAGGGTCCTTAAAAGTCTCATATACAGGGCTGAGCCCCAGTGGTGTAGTGGCTGTGTGCGGGACTGCGGCCCACAGGCTTGGCGGTTCAAACCCAGCAGCAGCTCTCCAGGAGCAAGACTGAGCCTCCTACTCCCACCAGGGAGCAGTGATGTCCACATATAAAAATAAATAAATAAATAAATCTTTTAAAAAAGTCTCACATACAATTAGAACCGTCATCCCTCCTGATGAATTCATCCTATTATTATTTTTATTATTATAAAATATCTCTCTTAGTCTTTGATCATATTCCTCATCTTAAAGTCTAATTTGTCTGATATAATATAGCCACAGTAGCTTTCTTATCCTCACTGTTCACCTAAGAAATTGTGTGGCCCATCTTTTTCTTTTTTCTTTCATAAGCTATCTCTGTTTTCCAATCAAAATGCATTTTTTTTTGGCTAACAGTAAAAGTTTGGATTTTGCTTTTTAAGTTTGATCTGATAGTCATTAGATAGACTTGAACTTTTCTAAAGCTATATAATGAGGGGCTTCACCCAGCTGATTAGAGATTTGTCTCCTAACTCTGTCTCTATGACTCTGCTCATTTAGAGCAGAGGTTCTTAACCTGTGGGTCACGAGCCCTTTGAGGATCAAATGACCCTTTCACAGCGGTTGCCTAAGATCATCAGGAAAAATATATTTACAATGGTTTTAGGAGCCAAGACACTGCTCCTTTATCATCTCCAGGTGGGTTCACCCACCTGCTACCCATGCTGCACCCTGTTTCAAGACAAAATTTCACTGATTCATCATTAGAAATAGATACCTCACAATATATAATTAATTACATATTGTTTTGTGATGAATCACTATGCTTTAATTATGCTCCATTTGTAACAATGAAAACACACCCTACATCTCAGATATTTACATGACGATTCATAACAGCAGCAAAATGACAGTTATGAAGTAGCAACAAAAAGAATTTTATAGTTGGGGGTCACACCAACATAAGGAACTGTATTAAAGGGTCACGGCTTTAGGAAAGTTGAGAACCACTGATTAAAGCAAAGTCTCTGAGTCTCTGGGGGCTCTTTCTTGTCCTTGGCTCAGGGACCTGCTTGTCACTGACTATGATTTGAAGCCAGGACTCAGTTGGAAACCATCATGGTGCAGTAGGTGGGGGTGGGGTGGGATGGGGTTATTAATGTCCCTTAATACTGTCATGTAAAAGAAGAACACTCTTTGATGGTCTTCTCCATGTTTCATAGTTTTATTTTCATAAACCATCTTTTAATCATAACCATAGTCCCTTCATTATAGTTTTATTGTGGTAAAAAATGTGCGACTTTAGAAAATGGACTTCTACCTCTCGCCTTTGTTGTCGTCTTTCCAAAATCCAGAGTTGTATGGAATAACTTGGTGAGTAAAGGAAGGGAAAAGAAAGCGGCAGGAAGAATCCAGAACAAGTGAGCGCTCACTCTGCTCACAACTGGACCAGTGGGTTCCATCATGATAAATGGGGAAAGATTGAAGTTGTCAAGGATTTTGTCTTGCTTGTGTACACAATCAAGGCTCATGAAAGATGGCCTCGAGGGATTGAATTTTACTCGGGGTAAATCTGCCGCCCAAGATGTCTTTAAAAGCAAAGAGTACTAAGGTATGCCTGATCCAAGTCATGGTCTTTTCATTGGCCTCATATGGATGTGAAAAATGGATGTTAGATAATGAAGATGGAAGAAGAATTGATGCATTTGAATTATGATGCTGGAAAAGAATATGTTCTATGGACTGCCAAAAGAACAAATCTCTCTTGGAAGAAGTATAACCAGAATGGTCCTTAGAAGCATGGATGGCAAGACTTTGTCTCCTTTGGTTTGGACATGTCATCACGTGTGGCAGTTAGGCTTATTGTGCCAACCTGGCCAATAGGAGCATGTGGGATTATTTACTTTGCAGTTTGATTGGAGGGCAAAGAGATGAATGGCTTTGCAAGGCCCACCCCCTTTCCTCTTGCTCACTGATGATCAGACCCAGTACGCTGCTACTTTAGCTAGTTCTGTTTCTCAACCTGTGTGCTACAGTATGAGTGAAGGCATCTCGTGGATTGTGTAGCTAGAGCTTGAAGCTTCTTCAAGACCTTCTTTGCCTCACTGCTGGTGCATACCTCCCTTGAACTTGAAGCTGGTGGATCCTGTCACCTTGCAGTGTTTGAGGTCTATATCCTCTCTGGGCCTGCTTTTGTAAGTTCCTGAGCTACTGCCCGTTGCTGACCTATCCTGCAGTTTGCTGCCTACAGGCAGACTCTGCCTGCCTTGCCAGAGGGAAGACTCATCTGTTTCCTTCCTTGACCTTGGGCCAGGTAGCCCACATGAGTTGAAAGGATTTCCTAAGTGCTCCACGAAAGTGAGTTGAACTGAGTCTTCTTGTACTGCCGTGTGGACCAAGTAGCTTTTATGTTCCTTCTTGCTTTTTAAACCTAACTTAGTATATCTATTCATAAGTGTCCTGGTTTTGTTTCTCTAGAGAACCCTGCCTGACACATCAGGACAGACAAGACCCTGGGAAAGGACGTCATATTTGGTAAAGTAGAGGGGCAACAATACAGAGGACCATCCTTAAGGAGATTGATTGACCGAATGGCTGCAGGCAGGGGCTCAATCATAACAAGAGTTGTGAGGATGGTGCAGGGCAGAGCAGTGTTTTATTATGTTGTACACCACGTCACTGTACGTCAGAACTGACTTGATGACACCTAAGAGAAACGACAAAGTCACTGGGGATCTCAAACTCAAACCTATTGCTGTTACCTTCTCTCAACTCAGAGTGGCTCTGTAAGACAGTGTAGGACTTCCTCGAGGCTGCAAATATTTGTAGAAACAGACTGCTACATCATTCTCCTATGGCACACCTAGTGAGCTCCAGGCACAAACCTTTACGTCATCAACCCAGTGTTTTCCCCACTGCACCACGAGGGGTCCTTGTAATGTGTAACAAGCCAAACCAAACTCATTGTCCTCAGATCAATGCTGATCCATAGCATTCTGCAGGACAAAGTGAAATGGCCTCCAAGTGCTTTCAAGGCTAGAATCCTTTTTTTTCTTTGGGCTATAGACTTTATAGAGCAGACTGCTTCCTCTTTCTGGCCTGGAGCAGCTAGTGGGCCCGAACCACTGACTTTAAGTTAGCAGTGGAGCCCTTTAACTACTACAGCAGCGTTCCTCCAGTGGATGTACTCATCCCTGTCTCATTTCTTCCTTCCTAATCGTGTCTATTACTGTGTTAGTTCAGGGAGGCTAGCGAAACAAATTCATCAACATGCGTATGGATATAAGAGTACAGTTTATATACAAGAGGGATGGAACATTGAGGAAGCATCCCAGCCCAGTCCAGTTCAAAGTCCTAAGTCCAATATTAGCCCATATGCCTGATACCAGTCTATAACATCTCCTTCTGACTCACGAAGTCACAGGTCAGTGGGTGCAGAATCCCAGTGCTGGCAGGGGTCTCCCCATGGCTCCTCACTTCCAGGGCTCAGGGTCCATCAATAGCATCCAGCAGTGGCAGAGGCAACTCAGGGTTGGCAGGGGTCTCCACATGGCTTCTCCAGCTTCAGAGGTCTTGTCCCATCAGGGCAAGGCTGTGTGGCTTCTCCTCTGGCTCCTTTAGCTCCTTGGACGCTGCCATCTTGTCTTGTCTGTAATTCATCATCCTGAGACTAACTCCCAACAACTGGGGAGATGACCAACCTCTCATCTCCACGAGGGAAATATTGTGAGATTTCCCAGAAGTCTCAGGAAAAAGCCATGTGTACACGCAGGCTCATTGGCTACTCAATGGCTATTTCCATTAACAGGCTAGACTCCACCCCTACATCTCAATCATGAAATTAACATAAGCACATGACCGCCACAATTACCAACTCGATTCAAAGGTAAGTGGACCCCATCACAGCCCCATGGAAATAGGTCCCGATTAGAGGAATACTACATGTGTGACCTTCTCCTAGAAGTACCTTTTGCTTCAAGAATGTACAAGTAAAATAATTGGCAGAGTCAGACTGAAGGAAATAATTTATATTCCATTCTAGAGGGAGACTTTCATTCCTATTCTGCTAGATGAGAAGGCGGAAAAATGTGTCTTTTGATTGCTTCTGACAACCATTTTGCAACCTTGAGGTGGTGATGATGGGATACAAACCTCAGGGTAAAGTCAGCGTGGAGCGAGAAAAGAGACCAAATCTACGATGATGCTGGTCCCTCAGTTACACCACACCTGAAACTTGCCCTAAAACTAGTGTTCTTGACATGTGAGATAGGTAATATATTTCCCGTACCAGTCAGTTTGAATGAGCATTTTACACTTCTTGAAATGAACCCTTCTCCCCCAAAAGAAACAAAACAAAACACAAGTTCACTGCAGTTGGGTCAATTCGGAACCACTCTGTCCCAGTGTGACTCCACAGGAAAGAGTAGGACTGCCCCGTGAGTCTCCCACGATGTACATCTCAACTGGAATAGAAAGCTGCTTCTTTCTCCTGAGGAACGAATGGCTGGTGGCTCTGAACTGCTGGCCTCGTGGTTAACAACCCAGCGCAGGCCCACTGTGCCACCAGGCCTTCCTTCATGAAGTGCACGGCTTCCTCACTGGAAGTCTCAGAAGAGAAGTGGCGGCCACAGATCCCATGCTGGAGGTGTTTGGCTCCAGAACCTGAGTGCCCAGCCACCCAGCTGTAGACCCCCTCCCTTCCTGTTAGAGTGCCTGACCCCCCTCGCACAGACCGAGGAAGCTGAAGTAGAACAAGGGGAAGTGATTTGTCCAGGGTCACCGAGCCAGCAGGTGGCTCACCGGGGCTCAGAACTCATGTTTTTCCCTGACTGGAGAGCCCTGGCAATCTGCGTGCCCTGGGGCCCTTCCCACACTTCTGACTGCCACCTTTTCCGTACCTTTGACTCCAAACAGAGGCCTCTCCGTCACCAAATAATGTGATCAAATCAAACCTTCTTTCCATACAATTAGAAAACATAACAGGTTACAGCAAAAAATGCAAAAGCCTCCAAAGCTGCTCAAAGCTAATTAATTTCTATTACTAGTGAGAGAAGAACCACTTAACATGTCTTTTCTTATTCAAATTACCATTGACGGCACCTGCTTTTTTATTCTTGGGAAATCCTGCTACAATGCAGGGTAAATTATGTAAGACTGTAGAATTTATGAAGATAAGGCAATTAGCATTACAAAACCGAGTCCGGGTTACAATTTCTGGGGAACAGAAAGAGTTATGATGCGCCCTTAAATGGCGCAGTGAAGTCTCACTTATTGAGCTAATCCTTGTGGTAGTCAGGGAAATTGAAGGCTAAACGGTACCGTGGTGGTGGGTAATTAATTGTCTGGGTCCTTTGGAGATGTGGCTGCCTGTGTTGAGGAGGGGAGCAGCCAGGACTCTGCCCGTACCTTCTGAAAGGATCAGGGATGCAACAAAACTTCTGGGGTCCGGGTGGGGAGAAGTGGGGAACTGACCAAGGCCTCTGGCTTGCGGGGTCAAGCAACATCGAGTGGCATGGGGTCTGCCCCCTGACATGGTTTTCCAGAATCCCCGTCCTCAACAATATTCCAAGCCCCCACACAGCTGCCGAGCAGTGGAGGCAGCTGCCACGCAGCAGGTGCTACCTCGAAGTGTTTTGAAGCTGCCTGGATCCTGCATGTGAGCTTGGAGGACCCTTTGAGAAGCTCTGGATTACCAGGGGGCACTTGACTTAATAGCCACAGGCAGAGAGAAAGTGGGGTGGACGGGAACGCAGCCTCTCGGGAATCAATCGTGTGTGCGTTTGGGGAATGTGTGTGTGTGTGTGTGTGTGTCTTTCTTTTCACATAAAGGGCCTGCAGCTTTCCTAGAATTCTCCCACCCAGAGGCTCTGTGGGAGCAGAGCCTGGTCATCGGCTCCTGTAAAGATGAACAGTGTTGTTGTCCGATTCACGATTCACGGTGACCCCGGAGCAGAGTGTGTTGAGCCAGGTTGACTAGAGGTTGACCATTCAGTGACACTCATGTTCATGTAAGAAAGAGCTGCATGCCAAGAACTAACTATGCACCGAGAAAGCAGCCCAGCCCAGCCCGACTCAGGTTCACAAGCTCAATGCTAGTCCATCAGTCCCTCTTCAGACTCACGCAGTCACATGCAATGGTGCCGAACGCAGGAAGATCGCAGGTCGGTGGGTGCAATGTCTCTAGGCAACCATGACAGTGAACGCATCTCCACGGCCCTGGCAGGTCTCAGAGTGGCTCACCAGCAGGAAGGGCAAGACAGAGGGAGGAAGTTCCCAGGGCCCTCCTTATGAGAAGGCCATGCCCGCAGGGAAGTACCATCAGGCTGCAACCTGAGGGCCAGTCTAGGCTCTGCTCCTACCCTTTGACATATTTTCTAGTTGACATGAAATTACGTAACGACCACAGACAGACTGCAGCTTCGCCAGAGGGTCTCCAGGTATACCTTTACAGAAGCAGGAGTCAACGGGGCTTTGACTCGCTGATCTTTCTGTTAGCAGTCAAGAACCGAACCACTGCATCCCAACACACGTGTTCCTCCCTTAGAAATGACAGCCAAGACTGCCCCCATGGAGAAGATGGGGTGGCTGTGCCTCAAAATGGACCCAACATGAACAACAGGTCTTCTCAGCACCCGCTGTTTCTAGGATCAGGACCAAGGCTGGAGCACCTGCCTTCTGGGCTTCTTGCTGAGACGCCAGCTGCCTCTCTGTCAGCCAGAACCTGTAGCTGGATCAACTTTGCAAGCATTTCACTTCTGGCTCCTATGGCTTCTTTGTGGGGATTCGAAAGCCCACACTTCTTCTGGGAGTATGCAATCCTGCTCTAGGACACACTGGTGGCAAGTTGATAAGCAGTGTGCAGGCTAGATCTCAATTGCTACTCCACTCCTACGCCCACCCCTACCACCATATATACCCCTTGGCTGGGATGCTGGTGTATAAGTCATACAATGATACATGACTGCCCTGATCTCAAATTCCTTACTCCAGAGACTGTCTATCATTGAGCCTGTTTGCTCTTGGCCAGGATCTGGACGTATCTTTAGGAGGCCTGCCCAGGGCCAAGGTTAACTCAGAGCCCATTGAACTAGAAACAGAAATTTCATTGTGGCACGACGGACCTACTGGGTACAGCACTCTTCCCAAACTGAGCTGGACGCCAGGCCAGCAGCCGCTGTAAATCTCCAGGCAGAGGAAAGAGCAGGTGTGGAGGCTCTGAAGCGGGAACATGCCCGTGTGTTTTGAGGAACAGCAGCAAGCTCGAGTGGGACAGAGGAGCTGGGAATGAATGCAAAGTCACGGGGTCCCTCAACCCACAACCTGTGGGTTGGGACCCTTTTGGGGGCCGAA
Organism: Nesogale talazaci; assembly: GCA_004026705.1. NCBI lineage: Eukaryota > Metazoa > Chordata > Mammalia > Afrosoricida > Tenrecidae > Nesogale > Nesogale talazaci. The sequence goes on along the minus strand of PVJH01018589.1, from coordinate 15,286 downwards.
CGATCCTTTCACAGGGGTTACCTAAGGCCATTTGAAAGCACATATTTACGATGATCTTAGGAACTGAGGCACCGCTCCTCTATGCATCTTCAGGAGGGTTCACCCATATGAAGATAGGTCCACACAGGAGTACCTGGCGTGAAGACTGTTACACATGCCACACCATGCTTCAAGACAAAATTTCACCCATTTGTCATTAGAAGTACATATTTCACAATACATAATTACATATTGTTTTCTGATTGATCACAATGCTTTATGTTCAGCGTGAAAATCCATCCTGCATATCAGATATTTACATGACGATTCCTAACAGTAGCAAAATGACAGCTATGAAGTAGCAACTACAATAATTTTATAGTTGGGGGGGTCACCTCAACATGAGGAACTATATTAAAGGGTTGCGGCATTAGCAAGGTTGAGAATCACTGCTCTAGGGAACTGCAAAAATATTTGTGCTTTATTGTGAGTCTGATGAAGGTGGCCACACTGAAAGGTTCTTAGCAGTGGAGTAAAGCGGCCTGGCCTTCCTCTTGAAAGGACTCGTTGTGACCACTGCCCAGGAACTAAAAGCAGGGAGAATGGAGGAGCTAGGGAGACAATCCAAAGGAGAGAAGCCAGTGACTTCGCCACGATGGAAGCCATGCAGATGGGGAGGAGTGATTGCACACCGGCTGGGAAGACAGAGCCAAGAGGGCGTGAGGGTGCAGTGCCCGCGAGGTAGAAGCGGGTAAAGGAATCGGGAGCAGAAGCAAGAATGTTGACCTATCGGAATGAGAAGTGATCGGGGGTGGGGGGAGGGGGGCTAAGATGTTATCTGGGAGTCTGGCAACACAAACATACTGTTTCTTTCTTATGACTCGGATTCCAGGCCAGAAAGTTCCACCCCTGGCCTTCCCCAACAGGCCTGCACAGGATGACCTTGCTGGGCTGCCCAACTTCTGCCCTAGGACTGCTGCCCCAACTTCTCTTGCAGACTGCTATCTTGGCTCTTGTTCTCAACTTGCCTGTACCTGAGTGCCAGACGTTGTATGAGCCTGAGCTGTCTGGAAAAACGAGTCTAGTGACACTCTTATGTGTAAAGAAGAAGCTTTTTATCAAGAAATAATCCCATATCAAGAAAGCATGCTAGCCCGGTTCAACTCAAGTCCCGATGTCCGATGCCAGTCCACAAGTCCCTCTTAAGACTTATATTGCTTCAGGCCAATGGCACTGACAAGTGAAGCAGGAAGCAGGTCAGAGGAGCCTGGGTACAGAGTCTCCTGGATCCGAGCTCAATGGAAACAAGACCTAGTGGCAAGCTGAATCCCAGCCAGCAGGGAGGTGAAGGGACAGAGAGGGAGAGAAGTCCCCGGCTCCTTTCCTAGAAAAAGGCCACACCTCCCAGGAGGCATCATCAGACTGACACCTTCCTGACAGGTTGGACTCCACCCCTTCATAAATGCAGGTTGACACAAAATCATCCAAATGCCACAGATGTCATTCTTTCACCACCAAATCCTTACTGTGAACCTTCATTGTCTAAGACAATGATCTAGGCACGAGAAATATAGCAATCACCACATCAGGCATGGTCACTGCCCTTACAGGGTTTACATTTCCTTTAGACACCTGTGCTAAGAAATACTTTGCCTACCTAGGACTTCCCTACTTCCCTCTCTACCCTGTCTAATTAGTTTCTGTAATTTGACACTGTTGGGCTTAACTTCTCCCCTTGTCATCTCCCCTCACCCTCAGCTCAAAACCTGGAAGCCCCCTAAGACATGCATCTTAAGCAAAGCTTTTTCCCCCTCCTCTGACATTATCTGAAAACCATGCATTCCACGGGTTTTATGGAAGGTTTAGAAAAAGACACCCGAGAACGCAGGTTCTTGTTACTCTTTCTGCCTGTTCTCTTGAGACCCCAGGCCAGCCTGGACTGCGGTGCTGATGAGGTGCTGGGACCCGACATCGGACCTCTCCATTGGAGAAGGCACAGTCCTTTGTGGATCCTGGAAGGAAGTCCAGTCAGACCACAGATCACAAGGGGGGACTGTGAGAGGGCAATGTCCGATACCACTGGGGTGGGAAGATGAAGAACATAGCCTTAGGTCATGGCTAGCTCCCCAATCTGAATGCCACCGTCTTTCATGAGCCCATCCTGTGGCAGTCCAGGCACAGCCTGGGTGATGTAAACATTCACCCAGACCTTGGACGTGCTCATGGATGTGGAACTTCAAAAGCTCTTTTGAATGCAGGGCTCCAATCACTGGGTCTGTGACCACAATTCTCCCTCAATTTATTGGCTACAAAGCACCTGGAGCCCCACGGGACTGACCAGAGTCCTCAGCCCCTCCCCCTAGGAGCCATGGGGGTGTAATGGGTGTGTGCTCACTGATTTGGACTCGTCAGTCATCCTGAGGGGCCGATGGAGGGTGGAGACACCTGAAGACCAGCTACTGTAACAATTCCAGTCAAGAAAACCCTGTAGGGCACATCTGCTCTGTCATAGCAGGTTGGTCAGCAGCGACGGGAACCAGGAACCAGCCTTTCAGGAGTGTCTTTTGAGGAGTGTTCGGGTGGGTTCGAACAGCCAGCTTTTCCTCCAGCAGTAGAGTGCCCTGAAAAGCCCGTGGAACAGCTCTCCTCTGCACACCTGGGATCGCATGAGCTTCCATCAACTTGGCAGCAGCTAATAGCAATGACAGTGAAGGCAGCCAGCCCTGAAGGATGCAGGCCGGGAGGGCTGGGTCTATAGCGGTCTCCCCTGGAGCCCCGCAGCTTCTGGCCAGTTCCTAGTGAGAGAGGGTCAGCAGAGCAGAGCAGGGCAGGGATTAGTTTGTAAGCACCACCCTCTCCAAGCGTTCTGCTCAGCCCCAGGGCTTCACAAAAGAGTAATTGACCAGTCATCATCATTCCTTGCAAGCTCTGAGCACAGGCCTTCCCAGCACAGAAGGGAATTCTAGTTCTTGAAACTATTTGTAGGCTTGAACAAATGCCTTGCGGATTCAGTACAAATCGCTCCTTTAAACGCAGGAAGGAGCTGTGGGCCCACTCTCTTTCCCCTTCCATTTAATGAGCAGTCTGTGTCATTCCTGTAGGGCGAAGTGGGGAGAGAGGGGTGGAGGTCTGAATTCCCATTCTTCCCTCCCCCCCCCCCCCCCCCCCGCCCAAGCCGTGCTTATGATGGTGGTGGAGAAGGTGGGGGCTGGCATTGCTGCTGGGTGAGGGCCTGGCTGTGAAGCAGGCTCAGGATTAGAGTAAGGAGATTTGAGATTCCTAAGACTAATGTCACCAAGGACAAGTTCTTCATCTCTCCAGATACAGTTTTCTCATCTGTAAAAGGGAATGATTCTTGTCCTAGCTTCCAAGGACTACCTGACTCATAAACAGAAGTATGTGTTATCACACTTCCCCGATGATGGGCCCTTGCCTTGTCCCACTCCATAACCCCTTCCCCGTCATTTTCATTTCCACATCTTCTGGAAACACACCTGCAGCCTAACCCAGCAAGAGATGACCATGAAGGAGAAAAGGCGAGTCTATCTTTGCTTCTCTACTTCCTCATCTCAGTTTAACCGCAGGGACATGTGTCTGTTGATGTCAAAGGAGAGTGCCTTTTCTCTGGCCTTCCGCTTTGACGACAGGACCTCCTTTCTGCTCCTTTGGCCCCAGATTCCATTCCCCATTCCCAGCAGCCTGCTCCTTCCTGCCAACTCCCAGTCATCTTTCTTGTACCTATGTTCCTTTGCTCAGGCAATTCAAATAAGCATGGCTAAAGTCTCTCAGTAAGAAGCTCTGGTGGTGTAGTGGGTTACGAGTTGGGGTGCTCACTTCAAGGGGAGCTGTTCAAACCCACCAGTTGCTCTGTGGAATCAAGATGAGGCTGTGTGCTCTGGCAAAGATTTACAACAGGAAACTCCACACAGTCAGTGGGTCTAGGAGTTGGACTCAACTCCATGACAGTGAGTTTTTATTTTAGTCAAGGCTGTAGCACAGTCCAGAACCACAGGGTCCCCCTGGGGTCATAGAGACAGCGGTTCCTGCCTGCTAGGGGCTGTAGCACTAGACTAGATGGCTGTGTCAATAGAGTTGAACCAGGGGAATTGGAGGCATGCTGATTATGAATCTAATGAGACTCCCAGGTGACTCAGAATGAAAGTCAGATGTTTCTATCCACTCTGCCCCCGCAGAGAAAGGAGCTGGCAGGGGCAAGAGAGAAAAGAGAGGGTGGGATAAAGTTTGCGCCCCCCCCCCCCAAAGAGGGCCATTTAGACTAAGGAATTTTTAATTTGATGAAGGGTATGAAGTACAGAACCCCTCAAGGCTATTTATAACGAACTCATTTCATTCCAGCCGGGAACTTGACAGGGAGGTCCTATCAGGGACCATGTGCTCCCCTTTCCAACTCAGAGCCTGACTTTAAGATGAATTCAGAGGTCTATGAGCTCAACTTCACCTGGGACAACCTCCTAGAAGCTCCACCCCTTATGGTGCTGCGAGCGTCGTAGCTCAGTGAGGGAGGCAGACCGGATGATGAGCGTGCCTTTCTTTCTCCTGGATGAGGAAGTCGAGGGCACACTGAGAAATGAGTAGGAGAGCCACGACCAGTGCTCCAGTGCACCAAGGCTGCCTGCCCAGAATCTGTTCCTACTGGCAGCCTCTTCCTGATGCCTTATGGCCAGCCTGCTGGCATTTTCCACAATGTGTACTGATAAGGAAAGAAGCCTCGTGGCACAGTGGTTACGTGCTTGACTGCTAACCACAGGTCAGTGGTTTGACTTTACCAGCCACTCTGTGGGAGAAAAAGTGGCACGTGACAGGAGTAGAAATCTACTCATTGGCACACAGCAACCCTTGGCAAGAAGGCTTCCCTAGAGGCCCAAACCAAACTCACTGCCACTGAGTGGATGCCAACTCTGTCACCCTGTAGTCTAGGGGAGACCTGCCCCTGTGCATTTCAGAGGCTGTCGAAAGCCTCATCTTTCTCCCATTAAGTGGCTGGTGGAATCCAATTGCTGACTTTGAGGTCATCAGCCCAATGTATACCCAGAGGCCCACCATGAGACTCTCACTTGACTTAGATTGTTGAGTGACTGCTGAGCGTTCCTGCAGACACTTAGTGTTCACCATTATCCTGGAAAGAGGCCATCATGATCTCCATTTGACACACCGAGCTCAGAGAGGCTGAAGAACTTCAAGTTAAGCAGCAGGGCCAGGCTTCAGAGCTGCTTTGCCTCTTCCAAGAAGGAATTGTTTATGAGCAAAGGTCTCAAGCCCCGTCACAGTCCACAAAGCTGGTCCCTGCCCACGGTTTGAGACCCACTTCTTACTCTTCATTCCTCATTCGGGACGCCACTGAGTTCTTGGCCGTCTCTCCCTTCACCACGCCAAGTTCTTTCCCGCTCCAGGGCCTCAGCACGTGCCCTGCTTCTCCCTGTTGTTCTTATCGTTGCTGTCAAGTTGGCTCTGATTCATGGTAACTCCATGAGAACAAAACGCTGTCCATCCCTGCAGCATCCTCACAAATGCCTTGCAGCAGTCACTGTGCATTTTGAGCGCCTCCCCACCTAGTAGTCTCTTCTGCCAGTGCTATGCCAAACCATATTCTATAGTGATCCATAGGATTTCCATTGGCTGACTTTTGATCAGGAGTCTCTGAGTAGCAGACAACAGAAACAACAAAAATACACAACAACAACAAAACACCTAACAGCTTGACTACAAACCGAAAGGCTGCAGTTCCAATCCACTCCCATGTGCTTGGAAGACAGACCTGGCAGTCGGCTTCCCAATGGAGCATGCTTCTACTCTGCACGCTTTGCTGTCAAGCTGATCACCTTCTAGCAACACCAACACGTAGATCGCCAGGCTTTCTTCCTCGTCTGTCTTCTAAGCCTGACAACTCTTCTAACATTAGAGCAACGTGCAAGCCAGCACCATGAAACCAATTGCTAGACTGCTGGTGGGTTCTTCCTTACATTCCTCTTTCCCTTAGCTATCTCCATCCATGGCCCCTTTTACTGCACTAGGTAAGCACGCCCATGGTACCTTCTGACAGAGACCTTGCCCACTCTGTCTACCGGGATACCTTTCTCCCTCCCACAAGATGACCCAGCCAACTAACCAGTCTTCTTTTTCCCACCATGCTCACAATGAGCTGAAATGATGCTGTTAATTGTTCCCCTCTTCACCATGTGTCTCCATCACTAGAGAGAGGGAGCTTGTCTACCCTGAGCCCTGCTTTCTTCCCATGTTGAACATGGGAACAGTGCCTCCTATACACACCAGAGGGGCTTCAAGATAGTTATGGAAGAATGCGATTGTGTCAGTCCGGGTAGACTAGAGAAACAAATTTCATAGACACGCATATGGATATAAGGAAAAGGTTTATATACAAGAGGAACGGAGCATTGAGAAAGCATCCCAGCTCAGTCCAGTTCAAAGTGATAAGTCCGATATTAACCCATATGCTCGATATCAGTCTATAAAGTCTCCTTCCGACTTACAAAGTCACAGGTCAGTGGGTGCAGAGTCTTGGCGCCGGCAGGGATCTCCCCAGGGCTCCTTGCTTCCAGGACTCAGGGTCCATCAGCAGCATCCAATGGTGGTAGAAGCAACTCAGTGCTGGCAGGGGTCTCCATGTGGCTTCTCCAGCTTCAGAGGTCTGGTTCCATCAGGGTAAGGCTGTGTGGCTTCTCCTCTGGCTTGTCCAGCGCCTCAGATGCTGCCATCTTGTCTTCTCCGTAGTTTGTTGTCTCTAACTCCCAACAACTGGGGAGGTAGCTTCTCATCTCCAAGAGAGAAACATTGTGAGATTTCCCAGAAGTCTCAGGAGAAAGCCATGCCCACACGGAGGCCTCCTTGAATACTCAATGGCTATCTTCAGATTAATGACTATTTCCACCCCTACAGCTCAATCATGAAATTAACATAAGCACTAACTGCCACCGGAATGAAAAGAGAATAGGATGTCCTCACAACTTTTGGAAGCCCCCTTGCAAGTGCTCTGAAAATATGTGGAGCCCCAGACATATTTGTCAGATAAACTCAGAGCCAAATGGGGGGAATTTAAGAGTGACGTCGTTTCTTATGAAGACTCGAGATGAGGGGACCCCGATCCCCTCCTGACCACAGCTACTGTTAGCAGTGGAAGATTATTTTTTCTTTCTTTCTTGATAAAGCTTATTAAAATCAGTCTCACACCCTAAGCACGTGTAGCTGTAGACAAGTGGTTTAATCAAAGCAAAGAGTGAGCATGCAGGCGGCCTGGATAACCCAGGACGTGATCTTACACAGCCTGGGAGGAGAGGCAGTCTGTAAATAGGTACAGGCCCTTGGAAAGGTCCACCCCGCTTTCTGCAATAATGTAAAAAGAAAACTTTCAAATACCACAATTTGCAAATGAAGACCTTTAAAATAATGGGACGGCGGCTGTGGAATGGGATTATTAGGATAATGCGATGTTTAAGTGGGCGCTTTTCCTATCAAGGACCTGCCTGAATTCTGCTGAGCTCATTCCACCAGAGACCTCAGAGAGATCAGTTATGACTTTTATTAAAGTCAAACCAATACCTGTATTCACAGCCGCCTGGAGGAAATTTCTTTCTGTAACTCTGATTGAAGTTTAATGGGAACTACACAAAGAAAATTTACTTAACCTCCTCACCCATCTCTTCCACGGTGGAAGTCTGTTCATCACGTGGCTGGCTCCCAAGAGACACTATCAAAGATAGCACTTCTCAATTTCATAATATTTTTCAGGGGAAAAGTAGGAAGACAGCCCCAGACCCCCAATGACTCCAGAATACCAGGTAGGCGACGTCTGATTTCATTGAGAGGAACAATGCTGTGTCCTCTCAAGGGGCTGCACATTAGTAGTGTGCAAATTGCAAAATGAAAAGCATGTGAATGTCTCAAAAATGGTATTACGTGCATATTAAAATATGTGATTAATCTGCTCCTGATGTGTTCATGTTGCTGGTCAACCCCACCTCTCAGAACCCAGGGTAAGACAGGTGCCGTCTCTTACAAGAGAAGACAAACCCAGAATACCATCTATTGTTTCAGATCAGGGGTTCTCCACCTTTCAAATGCCATGACCCTTTCAGACAGTTCCTCCTGTGGTGGTGATCCCCAATGATAAAGTTCTTTTCATTGCTACTTCATCACTGTCATGTTGCTACTCTTAAGACTCAGGTAAATATCTGATATGCAGGATGGGCATTCATTATTACCAATTGAACATAATTCAAGCATAGTGATCAATCAGAGAACAATATGTGATTATATATTGTGAAATATTTATTTCTAATGATAAGTCAATGGTATTTTGTCAAGAAGCATGTGTAGCATGGGTAACAGTCTTCTCGCTGGGTCCTTGTGTATGGACATACCTGCATAGGGGTGGGCCCACCTGGAGACAGATAGAGGAGAGGTGTCTCCCTTCCTTAGACCATCATAAATATGGGTTTTCTGATGGTCTTAGGCGACCCCAATGAGAGGGTTATTTGACACCCAAAGAGGTCACGACCCACAGGTTGAGACCGCTGTTCTAGAAAGACCCAGGGTTCCTATTGACAGAACTGTTGTTATCTATCTGGAGCATTTTACAGATGAATGGGATGGACGGCCCTCATTTCATTGTAAACTTTATACATGTAAGAACATTTAAACAATTTCTATAAAGGATTAAAAAGTCAATAGCTAGTTAACTGTCCCCTCCTCTAGGTCAAGCAATCAACAATGGCTACCTCCCAAGTCCCAGTATGAACCATTTCTGATCACCACTGCCACTTGATTTCCACTTTCATGTCATTTGCCTTTTTGCTTTATTTGACTGATTTACTAACTACGAAGACACTGTGGGACAGTACCATTCAGTTGTATCAAAACAAACGTCATAGGGGATGCACTTCATTTTTCCTGGCCACTTTAATTGTGTCTGTGTTCCAACCCCCTAAAGTTAATTGCCACCAAGTCAGCTCAAACTCTTGGAGACCCCAGATGGAGGCTCTTGAGGAATTTCTTGATGGCTGACTCCGTCAGGAGTAGATCACCACATCTTTCTTCTGCAGCCCTTTAGAGACCACTAGCTGTGTGTCATACTCCATGTCTGGCTTCTTACAATTCATCCACTCATGACATAATGCTATAGTTAGTTTTTTGACATAGTTAATTAAAAAAATTTTTTTTGTTTGTTTTGTTTTGTTCTTTTTGGGCATCACTGCCTCTGGTGGTCATGGGTGCTACTCAGTGCCGCTCCTGAGAACCACCGCTGGATTTGAACCACCAGGCCTGTGGTCTGCAGTCTTGCACTCAACCACTTACGCCACCGGGGTGCAGCCTGACATAGTTAATTTTTTTATATAAATAGTTTTATTGGGAGCTTGTTTAGTCCAGGTAGACTAGAGAAAAATTCATAAACATGCATATGTGTATAAGAAATATTTGGGCTGAGCCCCAGTGGCATAGTGGTTGTGCGCGGGACTGCGGCCCACTGGGACGGAGGTTCAATTCCAGCAGTGGGGCTGGGCCTCCTACTCCCACCACCGGAGAGCGGTGATGCCCCCCCCAAAAAAAGAAATATTTATATATAAGAGCAAGTGTACATTAAATAAAACATCCCAACCAATTTCAGTTTAAGGTCCTAAGTCTGATATTAGCCCACATATTCTATAGCAATCTATAAAGTCCTCTCCAGACTCATGAAACACATGCAATGAGGTTGAATGCAGGAAGATCATAGGCCAGTGGGTAAAAAGTCAGTGGTGGTAGAAGCATCTCAGCACTAGGTGGAGTCTCCACATGACTTCTCTAGGTCCAGGTTTCTGACCACATCAGGCCAGATCCATCTGGCTTCTCCTTACGGTGTCTTGAGGGAGCCAGCCTTGTTAGTTGAATGTCTCCAAGGGTGTGAACCCTGAGTCTCCCACCTCCAAAGGGAAAATACCACTGGATTTCCCAGCATTCTCAGTAGAAAGCCATGCCTACACAGAGGTCTCATTTGTTATCTCCAGTTGACAAACGAGACTCCACCCCTACACTCTTCATCCTCGATTTGACAGCAGATTAGGTGACTGCCACCGGGTTCTTATAGCTCTTATCACAATCTGTACATCAATGTGCTGTTTGAAACTCCTTGTCTAAATATATAATGATCTTTTTAATTATTTTATTGGGGGCTCATCCAATTCTTATCACAATCCATACATCCATCCATTATGTCAAGCACATTTGTACATTTGTCTCCATCATCATTCTCAAAATATTTGTTTTCCAGTTGACCCCTTGGTATCAGCTCATTTCCCCCCTCCCTCCCTGCTCCCCTCTTCCTCATGTACCATTGATAATTTACAAATGATTATTATTTTGCCATATTTTACACTGTCTGATTTCTCCCTTCACCCACAATTCTCTTGTTCATCCCTCAGAGAGGAGGTTATATGTAGATTTTTATAATCAGTTTCCCCCTTCTATCTCACCTTTCCTCAACCCTCCCAGTATCGCCCCTCTCACCATAGATCCTGAAGGAATTTTCTGTCCTGGATTCCCTGTGTTTCCAATTCCTATCTGTAACAGTGTGCATCCTCTGGTCTAGCTGGGTCTGTAAGGTAGAATTGGGATCATGATAGTGGAGGGGGGAAGTAGAGGAGGGAGGAAGCATTGAAGAACTAGAGGAAAGTTGAATGTTTCATCATTGCCACATTGCACCCTGATTGGCTTGTCTCCTCCCTGCAACCCTTCTGTAAAGAGATGTCCAGTTGCCTATAGATGGACTTTGGGCTCCCAAACTGCACTCCCCCTCCTTCACAATGATATGATTTCTTTTTTGTTCTGGGTCTTTGACACCTGATCCTTGATCCCCTTGACACCTCATGATCACACAGGCTGGTGTGCTTCCTCCATGTGGACTTTGCTGCTTCTGAGCTAGATGCTTGCTTGTTTGCTTTCAAGCATTTAAGACCCCAGATGCTGTATCTTTTGGTAGCTGGGCACCATCAGCTTTCTTCACCACATTTGCTTATAAACACCTTTGTCTTCAGTGACCGTGTCGGAAAGGTGAGCATTGTGAGGTGCCAATTTAATAGAGCAAAATGTTCTTGCACTGAGGGAGTACTTGTGTGGAGGCTCAATGTCAATCTGCTACCTTAATACGATACCTACAAATATATGCATGTAGATCTTTTTCCCCATCATCATACACACTGTATTTTTTGGACCATAAGACACACATGACCATACAGCAAGCACAGTTTTTAGAGCAGGAAAACAAGAAAAAAATCTGAACCAAATCACACCAGTATCCTAAAATATTCTGGGGTAGCACATCTTCAGATCATAAGGTGCACTCTCTTTTTTCTCCCACTTTTTTTGGGGGGGAAAGTGCATCTTATGGTTCAAAAAAATACAGTAAATATATTAACATATGTACATGCCTGCATTTAGACCTGTATAAATGCCCTTAGCCTCCTTGTTCTTTCCTCTCATTCCTTTTACTTCCCCCTTGTCCCACTATCATGTTTAGCCTTTATTTGGTGTCAGTGATAGACCTTAGGGCCAGAACGTGGCACCCCATTGGGCTCAAACAGAGGATACTCCTAGAGATCAACAAACAGACCTTGAACTATTTACAAAGTTTTTTTTTTTGGTTTGCTTTTGGTTTTTGTTGTTGGTTTTCTCATTGTCATCATTTTGTCACTTTGTTTTGCTATATCTTGTTTTTTTTTGTGCATATTATTATATCTGCAGGTCTATCTTCATAAGATATGCTGGATGGGCAGTCTGGTGAAGAAAATAATGGGACCGATGGTTCTGGGAGGCATGGGAGATGGGGACGATGGGGGAATAGAAGTGGTGTTGACCAACCCAGGGACAGGGGAACAACAAATGATCCAAAGACAAGGGTGCAGGGGGCCTGATAGGGCATGATCAAGGGCAACGTAACCGAGAGAAAACATTGAAACCTGACTATGCAATGTTTTTAAAGGGATCATGCTGTTGATAAACATTTGGGTTTGGGTTGTTTTTAGTTTGGAGTTGTGACAAGTGACGCGACAGTAAGACTCTTGTACCCATATTTTGGTGCATCTCTGCAAAAGTTTCTCCAGTAGGAGTGAGCAAACTACAGTTTATGCTGAAATTTGCTTTTGTAAATGAAGTATAGGGATACAGCCTGCCCACGTGTACAGGGTTTGTGGCCATATGTATGGCACAGGATTTGTGGTTGTTTCTATACTCTGAAGGAAGAAATGTATGACATGATGAGTAGACGGCATAGCCTACAGAGACAACGATATTTATGTGGCTATGGCGGTCACATGCTTGATGTCAATTTCATGACTGGAAGTCTAGGGATGGAGTCTAGCTTGTTAATCTGGAGATAGCCATTGAGTAGCCAATGAGGCCTCTGTGTGGGCATGGCTTTCTTCTGAGACTTCTGGGAAATCTCACGGTATTTCCCTCATGGAGATGAGAGGTCATCTCTCCAGTTGTTGGGAGTCAGTCTCCAAGACGACGAACTATGGACAAGACAAGATGGCAGGGTCCGAGGAGCTGGAGGAGTCAGAGCAAAAGTCACACAGCCTTACCCTGATGGAATCAGACCTCTGAAGCTGGAGAAGCCATGTGGAGAGCCCTGCCAGTGCTGAGTTGCTTCTACCACCACTGGATGCAGTTGATGACCCTGATCCCTGGAAGTGAGGAGCCATGGGGAGACCCCTGCCAGCACTGTGATTCTGTACCCACTGGCCTGGGACTTTGGGAGTTAGAGGGAGACTTTATAGTCTGGTTTTGGGCATATGGGCTAATGTTGGACTTATGACTTTGAACTGGACTGGGCTGGGATGCTTTCTCAATGTCCCATTCCTCTTGTATATAGACCTTACCCTTATAGCCATGTGCGTGCCTTTTAATTTGTTTCTCTAATCTATCTGGACTAACACACTGGCCCAATTCAGGCTTTGCTCAGGAGCATATACTTATAAGTGGATTGTAGGGTCATCGGCTTTCATGAGGGGCCCTGGTGGTACGATGATTAAGCACTCAGCTAAAAACAAAAGCGCTGTCAGTTTTCCTCCGCTGCTGCCCCATGGTCGAAAGACCTGGGATCTTTTCTCCATCAGGATGGCAGCCAGGGTAACCCCATGGGGCAGTTCTACTCTGACGGATTGGCTTGAAAAAACCTCACATCAGACTTTGTGGATTTTTAGATTGCTCATTTTGGGGAACGAACTCCCCCCACCCCCAAAATTTTCATCATTTTGTCATGAAAAGATGCACAAAAAAATTGCACAGTCAAAAAACGTGTTGATATAAAAGTTTAAAAAATCACTTCAGGGTTTCCTCAAAAAGAATGAACACTTATTAATTATTCTAACTACCTCTGTTCAATCTCAGCCAATGGATGAATGCTTCATGGGAAATCAGTCTTATTTATTTAGTGTTTGTACGACTCATCCATTGTGCTAAGTTTTCCACTGGAAAATGTGCATCCTCCTGTTGGCCTTTTTGGTGGATTGCGAACCCTATGCTGGTTTAGCATAGCTGTGACTTCTAGATCAAAGCTTCTTAAACTGTGGGTGGCAGGCAGTCCCAGGTGTGGTTGTATAACTAAATGTGGGGGCTGAGAGAATTTGGTAGCAACCAAAGACTTCTGAATGCACAAAGACCAAAAATTAATTCAATTTTTGTGCTGAATCTGATGTGTTTCTGGCAGTGCTTGATCATATCGCAAATTTTGTAGGTGAAAAGGGGTCGCAAGTGGGAAAAGCTTCAGAATCCCTGTTCTAGACAATTCCTCTTATATTGTTGTTACATCTGTGTCTTATATAAACATATTTAGATCCATGCTTCAGTCAACAGAGACATAAATCCATTGACACTCAGCTATGTATAAAAAAGAGCTTTGTGTCAAGAAGTAATTGTATGTCACGAAGGCATCCCAGCACAGCCCAAGTCAAGCGCATTAGGCCAATGCTAGTCCATACATTCCTCTTTAGGCTTAGGACACTACAGGATGTTCATGCAGAAAGTGAAGCAGAAGAAGATCACAAGCTAGTAGGTACAATGTCATGCAGCTCCAAGGTCAGTAGAAACATAGCAGGGCACCAACGTGTCCCTGGGCCAGGCACCCCACAAGGGCCGTGGAAGTAGGCAGACTTCTAGCAGACTGGAAGGCGGAGCAACAGAGATTCTCTGTCTTGTTCTCTCTGTCTTGTTCTTATACAAAAGGTTTATGATACCAAGGAGATGTCAGAAAGCTGTGACTGGATTGACAGGTTTGACTCCACCCCTAGCCAGGAGTGTCTATGTGGCATAAACTCTAACTACCACAAAGTGGCCATTAAGGTTGGAGATCCTCAAGGTTTCAGTCAGAAAAGATTTTTTTTAAATTCCATTAGGATTTGACTCTAGAATATTCCTTTAGAGTCTGGTTTATAGTCTTTTAAAAATTTCTTTTCCAAGCAGATGACTACTATTCCAAGGTTCTGGAATTGGTGGTCATGGGACTTTGGTTTGGAGCTCTTGATTTGAAAGTGCTCAATAAAAAGTGGGTGGGACTACCACACATTTACCATTTTCATGCTCTTTGCTATTTCATGCATGTATTAGTCTGGCAGGCAAGGTTCTGCCTGTTTGAATGAGAATTACTGAGAGTTCTGTCCTACCCCCAACCCTTATTGTTCATGGTGTCTAGTCACTTAGACTTTTAATCTGTGCAAGTCAACAACTCTTGTGCTGTGGTGTGAAAAGTTAGCCTATACATATATAAATTTCCTTTTCTCAACAATGTTTTTAATTTTATACCGTTGGCCAAATTAATGATGCTATCAGTAGGAGTATTATGAGCTCTTAGAGATGATTTATAATGTTCTCTATCATAAAATGAAAACATCTCTAAAATGAACCAGAGACATATATAAGCCATAGATTTATGAGTAGATTTGGGATTTGTACTTCATCATAACCTTCTTCTAAGAATAATTCAGTCTTATGACTTAGACCTTCTCTATGCTCACCCTCATGAAGTGATTGCTGAAGACAGGGATGCTATCACAGAGTCTGGCGAGGAAACCTGATGGTGCCTGGCTATTAGAAAAAATAGCATCTGGAATCTTAAAGACTTATCTTAAAATAAGCAAGCATCTAAGTGAGGCATCAACTAAGTTCACATGAAAGTAGCACCCCAGCCTATGTGATCCAAGGATTGCAAATAATAAAATCCAAATCTGAAGGAAGGAATTTTATCAGAGCTTAAATTCCGAACACCCAATTTTCAGAAAGCTACGAATGACAGTGGAAGTCT
>PVJH01018588.1:0-44810 GCA_004026705.1 Nesogale talazaci | reverse complement strand
TGCAGAGTCTTGGATGTCTTCAGCCATACCAGACCTCACCGAGAGGCTTCTTGGCTCACTCTGGGCACTGAGAAGGACCGGCAGGCAGAGGCTGCTTCCAGGCCAAGCCTAGCCCAGCTGTGCTCTCTGGTTGTAATCCCGCTGTGATTTCAGAACCTAGATCCTCAGCTCCTTCTTGGGTCTCACAGGCCACTGCTTCTAAGTCCTGCCACCTCTTGGTAGGGGTGGGGTGAGGGACAGTTCTCTAGCCATGAGTCTTGAAGCTCTTCCACTTTCAAGGACTGATGTTCCCCAAGGAGGTTCCAAAGTCTAGCTGGTCAGGTCAGCTGTCCTCCTGGGCCCAGCAACTTCAGTGTCTGCACCTGGAGACCCGCTGTCCCCAAAGCCTGAGACCCCAAGACTTGACCCCCATCTCGGGGAAGGCGAGAGACGTATTCCCATGCAGAGTGTTGAGTCAGGAGGAGAGATTGCCTCAGGGGGACTATCAGCACCCCCCCCCCCATCCCTGGCTGAACTGATTAAGACAGTCTCTGTATCCAGCACCCACTCCCAGGCACTGGGTTCTGCCGGAGACCCCGGTGTGAGACCAAACCAGACCTCAGAGAACTCTCACTCACCAAGAGTTCTCAGACCGCGGCTCGCACCTGGGAGTGGGTGAAAAAGAAAACTTTGGCATCCTCCCCCTCCCCATGTCCTCAGATTCTGCCACACTGAATCAGAAACTCAGTACCTCACTACGCCGGACTCTGACGTTCGGTCAAGTTCGAGGGCCACTGAGACCAGCAGTGTTTTGTTCTGTTGTGCATAGGCTCTCTCTGGGTTGGAACCGAATGACCCGGTGGCACCAAACAGCATTGGAAGTGTAGTGGGCTACCAGCCCAGCTACTAACCCAAGGTCAGCAGTTCAAACGTACCAGGCACTCCTCAGGAGAAAGAGGAGGCTCTCTGTTCCTGGAACCCAGAGGGACAGCTGCCACCCTGTCCTGTGGGGGCCCTGTGAGTTGGAATCGAATCGGTGGCATTGATTTTGGGGATTTTTTGGAGGACCAGCAAACAGCTGGATCCGCTGTAATGAATGTCACATGGAAGGGTGGCCGGCACGGTGACAGCTAACCACACAGGCCGGTGCTGGGCTCTGTTGGCCCCACCTGCAGGCTGCCTTTGCTGAGATGTGCTGGCAGTGGGCACAGGTGTGAGCTTCAGGCTGGTTGTCAGTGGCTCGTCCCTGTCCTGCCAGCGGTGGTATGGAAAGGGTGGGCAGCGGCGCACCCTGGGGTGCCATGGCAGAAGAGGGGGTCCCAGGCATGTGACTGGCAGTGGTCTCGAAGGGCCTAGCACTCTAATCTCCCACTCCCTGGCCCGTGCTAAAGTCTCAGACTGCCCTGAGGTATCAGGTCTGCGGACCCCACAGAATGTTGGCTCTACAGAGGTGTGCGTGTGTGTGTGTGTGTGCGTGTGTGTGTGTGTGCGCGCACACACACAATTGCTTACAGCAAACAGGGACCAGCCTGCCAGGTGGCCCCTAGGGACAGACGCTACCCTTGGCTCCCATGGGGCCTGTGAGGCACCAGTCGCAGGACTCTGACCCATGGTGACAGTTCTGAAAACAGCAGAGGGAAGACCTCCAGCCTCCGGAAGCTCCAGGGTGAGTGTCTGTCGCCCGGGAGATGGACTGGCAGGGCAGCAGGGGCCTTGTATTTGCATCGCAGCCCTTCCATTCTGCTTGCTTTTTTCATGAGGACCGACTCCTACTTTCATAACCATAATTTTAAAACATAATTTTGTCTTAAAATGCAAAGCAGTCTCCTCACGTCTGTTTGCAGGAGAGACGCTGATGTCACCAGGAGTTTTAGGGGACCATCACATGACCCATCGCCATTCTTTCTGAAGCTTCCCCCACCCCCTACCCCGAGCCTGGAGGAGGCAGGTCTTGTGCCCATAATTCAACTGACAGCTCACGGCAGTCCTGGGGGGTGACGCTTTCTAGATGAGAGAAAAGTGGTCTCAAGGGAGACAGATTCAAGGTCACACAGTCAGTGAATCCAGAGCTGCAACTCAAGTCTGCCGAAGGGCTGAGTGCCAGGCTGGGGTAAGAAAAAGACCCACTCAAGGGTTGTAGGTTGTGCTGCAGTCGTGGTGACATCCACAAAACGGACAGCCTTGTAGGCTGGCGAAAATGGGAAGCACGGGACTCCCATACACTGTTGACAGGAATGCAAAATGGTATTCCACTTCAAAGAGTGCTCTGGGGTTTCTACATAAGTTAGGTAACACATCTTCATTCATTCATTCATTCATTCATTCATTCATCTACCCACCAACTCCATCCATCCATTCATCCACCCACACCATCCATCTATCCATCCATCCATCCACCTACTTATTCATCCATCCATCCACCCATCCGTCTATCCACTCATCCATCTACCCACCCCTTCTTGGACTTAACTCAGAACCAGACAGACGGAATCCTCCCGGAGTCCGTCTTCTAACACAAGAGACCTCAAGCTGGTGGCCAAGCGTCAGGGATGCTATTAACACCTGCACTGTCACTGGCTCTTCCCTCAGCTTGGGTCAGGCCTGTGCTAGGCCCTCATCCTCTATCCCCTCATTGTAACCTCGCTGCACACATCTGCGGGGGTGGGGCCACTCGTAACTCAGCTGACCGACGACAACGATGACTATGATGAAGGGGAGACCCAGAAAAGCAGAGGACCCTGTCCAAGGCCACATGGCTCCGAAGTGGCCGTTCCCAGTAGAACCAAGCTCTGGAGGCCTTTGGGGGCTGAAGCACTCAGCTCCTTTGCTCAGAAAGGGGTCATAAAGGGCACGGTCCTGAAGAGGAGCAGGGTGTCCTGGGTGAGGGGAGGGCACGCAGGGGGTGGGGGTGGGGAGGAGTTAGCAACAATGTCAACAACAAAGGCTACACAAAATCCATGTAGGCAGAGCTGGAGGCCCTTACCTGGGTTGCTACCAGCAACGGGACGTCTGGGAAAGGACTGTGCGCACAGGTCCCCGTGTCCGAAATCCTTTGATCAGTCGGTTAGAAGTCTACCTGCCAGAGACAAACAGAAGCAGCAGTGAAGACCTGGCAGGGACCAGCCCAGTGTCCTTTCTGTTTGCAATGCTCCCTGAGCCCTGCAGGAGGCAGTGTGAAGAGGCCAACGCTGCAGGAGGCTGTGCTTCTGCCTGCAGACCTGGGAGTCACCCAGGGAGTCAGGGTTACTGAAAAGGATCCCAAGACCCAGATGCCTGCGTGAAAACATGCACACATCTGTCCCGCTGGGTCCAGCACAGTGTCCTCTGCTGGGCAGGACGCTCGGCAAATGTTGGATGATGTGCTTGGAAGTCAAAGGTAACTTTGCATGTGGGAGTGAATGGGGAAAATGCAGGGAGTCCTCCACAGACACCGCACTGCTTCCATTCGGATCAACAGGCTCATTATCCCAAGCAGGAGCCTGATACCCAGAGAGGGTCTATGACATGCCCAAGGACATACAGCGGCGGGGTGCAGAGGGAGGACTCCATCCTGGGTCTGTCTTGACTCCTGACCTGGGGTTCTCTCCCTATGGCCATCTGACTTCCCACTTGGTCCACTGCACCGGGGCCTGTTACCTGAGGGTCAGTGAGTCTGGCTCAGCCCAGGCATGGCCAGGCAGGGAATTGTGCTGCCTGGACACAGTGCGGAAGAGGTATCTACCATGGTCAGGGCTGTGGGCTTTGGAGGCAGAGAGACTATAGCTGGAAACAGGGATAACCTCTTTCCAGAAGTGGGAGTCTCGGCGAGAGGAATCCTCTGGGAACGTCAGTCTCTCCCTCTTTGTAACAAGGATCGTAACAGCACTTCCCTCCCATCTGAAGTTTGGGAGTCCAGAAAACACTCAGCATAGCAATGGTTCAGCACTTGGCAGGGAGGTGGTGGGGAGGGGGATGGGGTACATGTGGGTGGGGCGGAGGTGCTGGAGCAAGAGACTGCAATTGCTTTGTGGCTTTGGCAAGTCTTTAGACAAACTGGTCTCTCAACTCCCCCAGTCCCTCCACCCGTCTTCCTCCAGCTCTTCTTTCTCTGCCCCTCAGAGACCACGGTGCACTCTGAGCCCAGTGAGTAAACCCCTCCCTCCAGAGTCCAGGCCCCATCTGCCCGGGGAGCCCCTCACCCCAGCCACTATGCACAGCCCCATTTTGCCAGCCAGCATGATCCAAATGTCACGAGGCTCTGCAGGCTGGTGAGTGAGAGCACTCACGTCACCCCAGACACTGCAAGCTGGCCGCCCAATGTCTCTGCGGCCAGCACTGGGGCTGGGGGAGGGGCTGAGGCAAGCCCATTCTCAGGAGGGGGCCATTCTGGGTTTCTTCTGAAGCAGTACGAGGACGCAATACATACAGGGCTGTCCCGGAGAGGGGGCGGTGGAGCTAGCTGTGCAGTAGGATAGATAGGTGTTCCAGCCCGGGGTCTGCAGCCACCTGCAGCTCAGCCTGGGTCTGTGGCTGCTGTATCTTCTCATTTAATCCTCTCACTGGCTAGTGGCACTGTAAGCTCTGAACAAGTCAGCAGTTGGGACCCACCAGCCCCTCTTGGGGAGGAGGGGAAAGTTGAAGCTGCATGCTCCCATAATGCTTTGCAGCCTCAGGACTGCTACACTGGGGCGCTGAGCGTCAGAAGTGACTGGGTGGCGGTGGTTCTGGGGTGGGTCTTCCTAGCTTATTGAAAAGGACAGTGGAGGCGTGGGGAGGCTCAGTAACTTGGCAGACACGTGACTAAGAATCAGCGCAGGAAGAATTTGAGCCCAAATTCCACTGCTGAGGGGAAGTCCTTGACCCACCGAGGGACGCTGCCCGTCTAGGAGGTTTAAGACAGAAGGGGAGCAGAGACACTCAGGGAGGTGTGCACAGGGCATCCGCAGCCTTGGCCAGCGGGCAGGTGGCCTGCCATCTGTCTGAGGTTCAGCAGGAGTGTGTGTGCATTGTAAATGTGTAGGAGGTCCCGGTGTGGTGCAGCTAACAGATACCATGCTGCCAACAGAAAGGCTGGCATGCACTCGGAGTGCCTCAGAAGAAGAGACTGGCAGGAGGGCTACCGTTTAACGTCCTGGGAGCACAGGGTCATGAGGGGGAGTGGCCTTGATGGTGTGTGCCTCCTGTCAGCAAATCAAGGCCCCTGTGCTGGCGCTAGGACACGGTCGGGTGTTGGTTGTCCTCAGTGGTGGGGGGATGCCAGGAATGCTCTGCCATGGGGGCCTGGCCAGCATCACTCTCTTGGACCCCAGACTCCCTGAGATCAGAGTCCACTGCTGCCCTGGTTTGGCTGCTGCCAGCTCCGCTACCTTCACTGGGTCTCAGGTTGCCTGTCCAGCATGGAGAAGAGACCCTGAAGATAGATCTTGCCAGCATATGTGTACACACACACACACACACACACACACACACACACACAGAGCCACTCAAGAGCAATAGCTGTCTCTCCCAGATTGAATCTGAAGCTGAGGTTCACCAGAGCTTGACAGGAGGCTGGTACCCCAACCTTGGCTCCTGCCCCAACCACTGACAAGTGGTGTCACCAGAGCCTCCGTGGACACTCCTTGTGCACCTAAGGTGCTGGGTGAGTCCCTGAGGGTGTGGGCATTGAAATCACAGAGGGCTGGGCCCAAGGGCAGGGTTGGGGTTCTCACCCAGTGGGAGAGGTCCCCCAGGAAGCAATGCAGAGCTCCCCAGCCCGCCCGGCAGACTGAGAGCCCTCCTTTCCCTTTGCTATGGGCCTCAAACATGGTAAGGGTGGCAGTCCCCAAGGATCTGGTTTCTGACACGGTTCACTCTAACACTCAGTTGCCAGGAACCAGAAAGCCCCGTCTCCTCCCTGCAATGAGCTGAGGAGATGAACTCTGTCCTGAGACTGGGTAGGTTGTTAGGGAAGGGGTGAGAACAGATCGCGGGGGGTTTGTTCTAGGCACAGGTGTCCTCAACTCAGGCCACAGAGGACAAGAACAAATCTAGGACGACCGAGGGAGATGCAGAGTAAGCTGGACCTTGGACATTTTCCTCTCTGACAGATCTTGAATGCAGGAGGAGTCTGGAGACCATGGGGGATGAATGAAGTCGTTCCCACATTTAGGCAGCATTAATGGAGCACCTGCTGTCTACAGGGAATCCCAGGACACAAGGGGCAACTCAGGCACAGTGTGATAGTTATATAATCTGGTGTCAATTTGAGGATTAAGAGTGTAGGGTAGAATCTAGCCTGTCGATCAGGATATAGCCAATGAGACCTTTGTCTGGGCATGGCCTTCTTCTGAGGATTCTGGGAACGCCAGTTTTTTTCCTCCTTAGAGGCAAGAGACACTGGCTCTCTAGACTCACTCCCTGGGAGATTTTCTACTGAAGAGGTTGACTCCCTGTGAAACATCCCAGAGGAAGTGCCACCTGGACCTACGCTGATGCAGCCTGGGCTGGTGGAACCACGTGGAGACCCCTGCCAGCGCTGAGATGCTTAAACCACACTGGATCCACAAGACTTCCAACCCACTGGCCTGTGATCCTCCTGCGTTAGGCATGTATTCCGTGAGACTGAAGAAGACTTTATTGATTGGTATCAGACATATGGCTACTATCGGACTTACAGACTTGATCTGGGCTGGGACATTTTCTCAATATTCAATTGCTCTGGTAGATAAATCTCTTTCTTATATACATGCGTGTCTATGGATTTGTTTCTTTAGTCTAACCGCTCTAACACAGAGAGAAATCACCTTCCAGGAGCTTATTACTCTGCAGGAAGACAAGCCAGGGCCCAAGTCCCCCATGGCAGTGACTCAAGACTGTTACCATAGGAACTCAGAGTGGCTTCTCTCTCTTTGAGATGCAGGGAAGGCTTCCTGAAGGAGAGGGCCGATCCACACATGGGAGATGAGAAAGCACTGTAGGCAGAGGACCAGGGAGAGGAAAGCCGGGTGTCTAGGACCATGACCCAAGGCTTCCCATTGAGTCAAAAGAGAAGAAGAGAGAAAGAGAAGGTCGGACCATCTGGTAAGGTCCTTGAATGTCATGCCAAGGATGCCGAACTTTACCCATGGGCAGTAGGGAGCCAGCGAAGGCCAGGGAGCAGAGGTTCACTTCAGATGGGTGGAAAGCGGCACATGGGAAAGAGGGTGAGGTGCAGGGCCTGTTTGGGGGCACGGAGGGATGGGGGCAGGTAGAGCTGAGTCTAACAGGCTGGGGAGAAGTGGGGTAGGTATGGGAGGGAAGAGAGGACTCTGGATTTCATCAGGTTAGGTTTCTGTCCCAGCCCCGCCACTCCTACCACCTGTGTGGCCTTGGGTGGGTCACTCCACCTCTCTGGTCCTCATCCCCCTCTCTCATCAAACCCCAACCAATCCCACTACCACTGAGCTCGTTGTAATTCACAGCAGCCCTGTACAGTGCTTCCGGGAGGGACTACCTCATCTTTCTCTCACAGAGTGGCTGGTGGGTTTGAACCACTGAGGTTTGAGGCTAGCAGCCCAACGCTCTCCCAACAGCACCCCCAGCGCTCCTTCAGTGAAATAATGCCACCTTGTAAGGATCAGGGTTTGTACAGGAGAAGCATCTTGAAGGCAGTAAATGTCTCTTAAGGGCCGGGGAGCTAGGGTTTAAGGGGTCCTGGAATCTGGTGGCATGGTAGCTACAAGGAGGTAGGCTACCTGCAAGGCCAACAGTTAAAAATCACCAACCTTTCTAAGAGAGAATAATGGCACTTTCTACTCCCCCAAAGAGGCATAGTTTCCAACACTTACAGGGCTGGCCCCAGTGGCCTCTGGGACCAGGTCAGTAAATCCGGCCCCAACAGAAGTGTCGAGGACTCCTTGGTCTTACCCTCTCCTCAAGGGTTGCTATGAGCCAGCATCAACCTGACGGCAGTGAGCTTGGTTTGGGTTGGTGATGCTGTGGGCTGCCTATGGCGCTGCCAACTACGAGCTCAGCCGTTCAAACCTGCCAGCCGCTTCCTGGGAGAAAATCGAGGTTGTCTGCTTTTCTAAAGATGAGCCATCTCAGAAACCCTCAGGTGGGTTTGCCAGAAGTTGGAATCCACTCAACTGCAGCCAAGACTTATTGCTCCACTGCCTTCCCTTTTTACCAACGGGGGGACTCTGCTGCCCAAAGTCAAAGGGCCTGCCAGAACCAGCCGGGTTGGACCTCAACTCGCAAGAGGAACAAGACATGGGCAAATAAACCTGGGATGGTTCAGAGAAAGGTCTCGGTTTTAAAACGGAATTAGAGAAAATGCTACCTTATGGTTTTTCTCACTGCGTGCTTATTAAATCAGCGTTACCAATGTAAGCTAATAAGTAAAATGAGTTAAGTTCATGGGGGAAAATAATCCCTTCAGGACAGACCCATATTACCTAACGGCAGTCCATAAACATGAACATAAAAATTTAAAACGCAGAAATGAGTGGTGGTGCCAGCAGCCTGAGGGCCCTGCCATTTCTCTGGCTGGGAAATAAAAGCTATTGATTTCAGCTCAGGCTCACGTTGTGCAGAGAGAATCCTGGAGAAGCCACTCAGGAAGGCATTACTTCTGAGGGTTTGCTCGCCGAAGATCATGGGAAGTGACCTTAAAGGGTCTCCGAGTCCTGATGTGTGGAAGCCAAGTGAGAATCGGAGCGCAGCAGAGCTACGGTGGCTCTAGGAGCCGGCTCCCTCGCTTGGTTTCCTGAACTTACAGCCAGAAGCACCTTGTCCATGATCACCCAGCCAGGGAGGGCAGAGCCCAGGACTCCTGACACTGAGGCCAGGCCCTGTGCTGGCCCTTGTGGCCCCCGGGACCAGATCAGTAAAGGGGGTCCCCACAGAGGTGCCAAGGAGTCCCTGGTTTGTCACAGCCCTATGAGCTGAAAGATTTCCAGTGTGAACCTCTCAGGGGCACCTCCAAAGACAAGACTGGCCACCCACTTCTGAAAGGTCACAGGACTGACATGCTTGCAGAGCAGGTGCACTCTGCACATGCGGGAGCTCCGTGAGGCTGAGAGACACAGGGGTGCCTTGAGGTGTTAGCCTGCCTGCTGTTTGGAAGACATCTCCTGGGGACTCCAAGTCATTCATGCGCTAGGAGGGGTGCTGGCAGTGGCAGTGGACAGCCGGCACATCACTCCCAACTGACGTCTCCACGCTCCGTCTGGCTCAGTTTGAGTCCCACACGGCTAACTCACTCAGCTGCTCACCGTAAGTGCAAAGCCGACCCCTACGTGCCTTGGAAGAAAGGCCTGGCAATTGGATTCAGAATAGTCAGTCATGAGAAGCCATGACCTGGAGCTGGCTCCATGGGTTAGTCTCGACTCCAAGAGGGAGGAGGGGGCTCAAGTTCTATTCTGGTAGGATGTTGGGGAGGGGCTAGGGAAGCGGTGTCACAACCCCATCTCTGCATTGTGGGGGAGGCTCAGGGCACAGAGGTCCTGTGGCGTGGCTCTGTAGAACACACAAGACACACACACACACACGAACAAGCACCACATGCCATGAGCGAGCTCTGTGTGTGCTCTCTGGCATGTGTGTGTGTGTGTATGCACATGTGTGCGCCTGCTCCCGTGTCTTTCTAGGTCAGGCTTCCGGCTGTGCATGATTATGAAGCAGATGCTTAATTACCACCTGGGTATTATTAATCAACACAATTAATACACAACCCATACCACATAATCACTTTGCAATTACACCGAAACAAAATATCGTATTGCTGAGGGTTTGCTAATTACCCGGCCTTGGTATGGTGGGCAGTGAGGTTTCCTCTTCCCTTTCCTCCCTCCCGACTTCCTCATTCATCTCTTGGGTGAACATCCTTCTCCCCACAGAACCCAGGCCAGCCACGGGTCTCCTCTGCAAGGTATTGCTTCAAGGGAACCCCAAAGCATCCCAGGTCCCTACTGGGTCCCCCCTTCCTCTTCTGCTGGCCTGGCCTGCCGGGAGAAGCAGAGCTGCACCCGAAACAAAGATGGTTGCTCACCCAATAGGGGGATGGCTGGCCATGGCAGCGTGGGGCGGCAGGGGCAGCTTAACTCAGGTTAACTCAGTCTCCCACAGGCAGAACGGTCACAGTGATGGTCCTCGGCGAGGGGGGGTGGCATTGGAGGGTTCTCTTGAGGATTTAACTGGACACAATTCATAAGCCACCAAGCACAGTACCTGCCTCGGCCGAGTGACGCCCCACTGTTAGTGCGTCAAAAGGTGATGACGGCTTCGTGAGGCAGGGACACTGAGGCCGTGGCACCTGTATTTCCAATGCCAGCAGGATTGCCCATGGTGGGCTTGGCTCAGAGGAGCTTGGAGACCAAGAGAGGTGAGGAAGAAAGGCCTGCAACCATACTCCTGACCATTAGGAGGGGACACCCTTATGGATACAAACAGAGCGACCTGCGGGTCATCCTGGGGGAAGTCCTCCATCCCCGAGCAGCGCAAATGGTTACCGATTGCACATGCTGCCAACCATTGGGTTGGCGATTTAGGAATTCAATCTGAAGAGGGCAGAGGACTTGACCCGACAGGTTCCCCAAAGTCCAACGCACATGGGAAGAACTACAGGGACGAAGGACCATGTGTACAACGGGGTGCTGTGTCTTGCTGAAGAACAAGGAAGGCCCCCGACTTGGAGAGTCTGGCAGTTACGTAACCTCCTGACAACATGAGCAAAGGGGTGGAGCCTAGCCTGTCGATCAGGTCATAGCCAATAAAGCCTCTCAGTGGCCCTGGCCTTCTCCTGAGGATTCTGAGGTGAGGACTTCCTGCCTGGGAACTCTTCCTGGGCAGAGGGACACACGTTCTCCCTGGGAGACATTTCTCGTGACAAGCCACGTGGAGATAGGCTGATGGAGCTAGAGCCCTGGAGCTGGAGGAGCCATGGGGAGACCCACGCCGGCACTGAGGTGCTTCCACTGCCACTGGATCTACAAGACTGTCCACCCACTGACCTGTGATCTTCCTGCATCAGGCATCGTTGCATGTGGTTCGTGTGTCTAAAGAGGACTTTAGAGATGGGTGGCGGACCTCTGGTACAGATGCACCTGCAGAGAAGCCCCAGGGTCCAGTCCACACACAGCAGGATGATGGCTCCAGCTAGTCCTCATTCCTCAGAGAAGAGCCACAGACCCTGGCCTTCTCTAGTCACTAGTCCTGGGGATGGACACTGCTGGCTGTCACATACTTGCTCTTGTCTCCAGCCTCTGGGGCGGCAGGGCCACACCCAGGCCAGACTGGAGAAGCCCAACCCCAGGAGGGTCTGCGGTTAGACAGTGAGAACAGGAGGCTGAGGGTTAACTGTGTGTCAGGGATGATGGGGCCATTATGTCACCAGATGCATCAGCACCCTGGCAGCGAGGCCACCACTCCCATGTGTGGAATAAGGGCTCTCACCTCCCTATGGCCGGGCCACCCTCTCACCTCAATACTTAGCACCAGGTAGGTGCCGAGCAGCTCGTCTTTCCTGTTGACCTTCCTAATCACCCACTTGAGAGGGCTCCTGACTTGCTGTGAGGAGCTCTGGGAGCATAGTCAGCTGTGCAAGGCCCCTGTTCCCAGGGGAGAAAATACTTCTTCCTCCCATGAAGAGTCACCCACAGGGGCAGTTCGACATATCCTGGAGGGCCACCGCAAGCCAGAGTCAACTTGACGGCACTCAGTGTGTGAGTGATTTGATAGTTGAAGAAGCTGAAGTCCCTGGACGTCAGAGCTTCTCCAGTGCTTGCTGGTCCCTGTTTGCCTGCAGCAGGCAGCACGTAAGAAAGGTCTGGCAACCTCCTTCCATCAAGACCGCTGCCAGGAAAAGCCCTGCAGAGCCCAGTCCCACTGGGTAGCACATGGGGCTGCCCTGACTTGAAATCAAGTTCATGGCCATGGGTTCTGAGATCACTTGCAACCCCCAAGTGGCTTGGCTTGGACTTGAACTCAATTCTGCCTGACTCCTTGACCCCGGAAGCCTATCTCCATTAGCACAAGGGGTCTGAGTGCAGCTGCAGAGACGTGTGTGCAGTGATGGGGTAGGGGGAGTCCAGAGGTGAGGGTCTCTTCCTGGGCACATGCTTGCTGTCCCCTTGCCACTCACTGCCACCCGTGCAACCACAGACTGGGAGAAGGAAAGGGAGGGAGGGCATGAGCCTGGGCACTCCTTTCCTGGCTAGCATCCTGAACTCATCCCACCCAGCAAGCCTGGACTTTCTCCCTCTCAAGAGGCCCCCTGGAGGCTGCCCTGCCCTGCCCCGCACCTCCTCTTCACTCCAGATCTGTTATGTCCCAGACTTGGCGACTCAACCAAGCAAGGAACAGGCCGAGAACAAGGATTTTACCTATTAATTTGGTTTCTGAACTCCCGCTGCTTGCCAAGGCTGAATAACCCCACAGCAGGCTGCAAAAGAAAGCTGGAGGGGAGAGGAGGAGGCATGCAGCAGAGGGGGACTCCTCCGAGCATAAACCCAGCAGCCAGCTCCCTGGCTGAGGGGCCCGGTGGACTCAGGGCCAGGACTCTTCCTGGGACCATCAGTAGGAAGGGAAGGATCTGTCTCCCAAGGTCCCAACTGCCTGCCCCATCCGCCCACCTCCTGGTAGGAAAGGGGCAGCAAACCTGGAAGGGCCCCCTTGCCCAAAGGCAGAAAGACACCCCACCCTCACCCCAGGGCACAGCCTGGGCCCCCAACCCCAAGGTGCCAGCTTGCTCTGGGAGGGTCCCTCCCTGATGGATACAGAGTCTGAGTGGCCCCAGTCCTCTACTCCCCCGGGTCCTCGATGTCTCCTTCTGGCCCCAGGGGAGGCAGCCAGCATCAGGGCCTCAAGCACAGGCACAGCGGCCGAGGCTCACAGAGAGGCTGTGTCCTTCTGGAGCAGACTCCCAAGCTTCTCTCTCCAGGAGGCTGTGAGCAGGTTCAAACCACCACCCTTTCTGCTGGCAGTCAAGGGCTTCCTGGTTTGCATAGCCTAAGGCCTCTCTGGAGGGTGACATGCTGTTACTGTCCAGTGCTGGGGAGTCGGTTCCAGCTCCCAGAACCCCACGGGTGCAGCACACCGCCAACCCACCATTCCACGGGCTGTGGTCTCTCTAGGGGAGGGTTGCAGTGCGTAGTTAAAAACGCCACCAGCTTCACTGGCTGCCACGGAGTCAATCCCAACTCCCAGTGACCCTAGGGGACAGAGAAGAACTGCCCCTGTGAGTTTCTCAGGCTGCAGCATTTTCACAGACAGACGTAGACATCCCCGTAGTCTTGCCCCAGGGGAGCAGCTGGCTGGTGGCTTGGAATGACGGACCCAACCTGTAACAGCTTAGCAACCCAACCTGTAACAGCTAGGGCGCCAGGGCTGGTTAATGGGCAGTGATGGCTGAGTGGGCATGAGGTTTCCTCTCAGGAGGATGAAAATGTTCAGTACCGAGAACAGAGAGGGTGGTTGTACGGCGTGGTACGAGAGTCCTGGCGAAATACTGCCCTCCCGCCCCACCAGCACGAGTCTGTCACCTCACATAGCCTTCAGGAGGGTGGTGGACTGCTGGAACCCACCGAGCTCTGGGCGGGTGAGCACTCAAGACCTGGCGGTGGCTTCTAGCCTGGGCTTGCTGCCTCATCTCCCTTCCGCGGGGTCAGTGCTGTTCTCCACCTGCTCCAGAAGGGACTGCAGGATTGAATGCAAAAGCCCCAGTGCCATGGCGCCCATTCTGACCCACAGGGACCCTAAAGGACAGACCAGAACTGTCCTTCCCTGCGGGTTCCGGTGACTGCGACTGCTCCCAGGAAGAGAAAGCCTCATTTTTCTCTCCCACTGCCACTGGTGGTTTCGAACTGCTGACCTTGTAGTTTACAGCACCGCAAAGAACCCACTGCACGGCCAGGGCTCTCCTTCTTTCTTTCTTCAGGGTAGAGGCCAAGCAGAGCTATGGCAGGGTCAGAAGATATTTCTAGTCACACACCTTGTGGAAGGAAGCACCATGCTGGTCTTTCCTTTTTACATCTTACAGTTGTTGTTGTTGTTTTTTAAAATATATAAAAGGAAGTGTGAAAACTGAAAGTGCCCATAAAACATCACATACACAAGAGGACTTCTAGTTCACTGGAAGCTTCTTCCCCGCTAGGTCTCCCCAAAGCAAGCTGGGTCCCATCGAGTTCCAGCCGTCCAGAGGTGCACTGGTGGTGGACACTGGGCCGCCACTACTCAGGCTTGGACGGAGCTGTAGGCAGGGGGATGCCCTCCATGGGACCAGTCAGGCGGGAGTCTGGGACAGGAATGGCCATGACCGAAGAGACCAGATGACAAGGTTGGTGACCCTGTCCGCATCGGCAGGTGAACCCAGAAATGAGCCTCAAATCCAGGCAGGTTGTTGGGCAGCCTCTCAAAGAATACATATGCAGAGAGACCTGCAGCCGGTCTATGGCGCAGCTGTCTTCTCTCTCTCAGTTCCACATCCACCTCCCCCACCCCACCCCCCTGCCTGAACTGGTCAGCCCGAGAACCCAGTCATCTGTGGCATTGCATTCACCACCGTCCAGGGAAACAGCTTCCTACAAGGTCCTGCTGTAGCCAATGGGGACGTGTTGTCCACATCTACAGAGCAGATCAAAGGTGAGGTTCCTCTTGAATGATTCGCTCTCACCAGGGAGTCCAGACACCCGGTCAAACATCTTGCCATCCGGGGCCCTGCCTTTCTGGTCAAACATGTCCTCACACAGGATGCCTGCCTTGTGAAGGGGCCCTGGAGGCTGAAGAGGTGCTGAGAGTAGGACCGAGATTGGGGTGCTCATGGAGAAGAGGAGAGACAGTGAGAGGGATTCCTCATTCTTTATGATGTTGACCATCATGGGTTCTAGTCAACACAGCCAATACAACAGAGGCACTTCTTTTCCCGGTATTCTCTGCTCTCTGCCAAGGTTTGGCTGAGATCATCAGTGAGATCACCCGGCCCATTGGTCTGTGGTTCGCAGGGTCACTAAGAAGAGCCAACACCAACCATAACAACAGCAAGCCTTGTTCCACACCCTTCTCTGAATCCAGCTTCAACGGCAGGCAGCTCCCTGTCCACGTGCTGCTGCGGCAACCGCTTGTGAATGTCATCGTTAGCAAAGGTTTTCCTTGCTCGCGACACTGACAATATGACTGGATAATAGCTGCATTCAAAGGGTAGCTTGGGAGGACCAAGTAGAGTATTCTAAAGAAATGCCCAAAGACCTGGAGTTGGAAAACCACGAGGGAGAGACATGCCAGGCATCTGCCAGCAGAAAGAATGGGGAAAAAACTCAACCCTCTAGTTGCCATACTGAGGGATTTCACAGGCAACATACTGAAAGAGACAGGGAAGCATCCAAAGAAGACGGAAGGAATCCAAGGACTCGCCATGCCCCAAACCACTGGGGAGGTAGCGTGTGTGTGTGTGTGTGTGTGTGTGTGTGTGTATGGGGGAGGGGGGTCAAGAAATGATGGGATGGAAGGAAGGATCCTGAGCAGCACCGAAGACATGGACACAAACAAAGCTCTGGGAAATGACCGATGGCCAACAAAGACATTTCCACAGGGGGACACCATTCAGCCAAAGGACTTGCTCGTCCACGTCAAGACATTTGAAAGACTGCCAGTTCATTCCCACTCCAAAGAGAAGCACTCCAAACAGACTTGGCAGAAACAGGACCTTGGTGGTCGGTTACCCTGCAACCTTTCAGGCTGAGGGGGGTGAACACTTAACTCCACTGCCGGCCTAGAGGCGCTGAACACAGCCCACAGCCCACCTCCCCCTCACCAGGACCACAGGGCTCTGGCACCAGGTAGCACCAGCCTTCTCAAAATGCTGCTGGAAGCTCTTTCTGATGCGTGGTGGGATGCGAGCTGGCGGATGTTGCCAAGAAACTCACTGCACGCCAGACAAGGCCAAAGGAGGGACGCCGGATTCCGGAAGACAGACAGACTGCGGCTCCCCTGGATCTTGCCTCTCTGCATGGCTGCTGATGGCAAAGCCCCTGAGCAGTGAGAGCACCCCGCACACCATGGACTCATGGGCAGGTAGGGACCCCAAGAACCCTGCTGACCCCTGGTCAACCTGGGGTCTTGGCAAAGGGGCGTAGACAACCCAGTGGCAGGTGTGTGGAGGCAGGGCAAGGTAGAGGGTGAGAGTGCGCACCCCCAGGATGGGGGTGGTGAGGATGAGGGGCGGGAGGGTGTATGCAGGTAGGCAGTTGCAGGATGTCCTCCATAAAGGGCTCTTTCTCTCAATGAGTCCTAGATGCCACTGCTGCTGCTGCTGCTGCTGGTGGAAGGTCCCATCAGGTCCCTGAGCACAACGGATCAGAACGGCCCAGACCCGAGTCATCCTGACAACTGTGCCCAGGGTGGAGCCCAGCGTGGCAGCCCCTGTGCCCATCCATCCGGGGAGATCTCTCCTCCAGGTCTCTCCTGACAGTGAGTCCACAGGACGTGGGACAAGGCCTCGCCAACCTCGCCTCTAAGGAGCCTTACTTCTTCCAAGATGGATTGGCTTGTCTTTAGGACACACCACGAGAGCAGAGAAACGCAAAGCATGAACCCGGCAGCTGAGTGACGCAGGAGAGAGAGCCGGCTGTCCCCTCTGTGCAAAGCGGGGCTTGGAAAGGCCGACAGGACTAGTTCTATTCCATCATTTGTGGTTCCTACAAGCCGAGGAGGAACTTGATCACACCCAGCAGCTGCCACAGGTCCCTGTGGCCGGCCAGCTCTCACACTTGAGGATTCGGGATCCATCCATGCATCTCAGTGTCTGGGGTGTGAGTCCTCGGCCCTGACATCGGGCTTGAGGGACACGCTGCTCAGCTCTGTGCTTCTCCCCCCTCGCTCTTGTCATCTGGCCCCCCTTGCTCTTGCTAGGCAGTGTGCCCTCCCTGGCAGTGTGCATGTCTAGCCAGTCCCTCTTGGCCTCATTGTACCATCTGCCAAGACGGGGGTCACGTTGCCTGTACTCCCCACCCACGGAGAGGAATGCCACTGTGCACGGAAACCGCTTCATGCATCACAGAGCAAACACGTGAACTACATTCCCGGAACTGCTGTCAGCTGTGTCTTTGCGTGGGGTCAAGTACACGCCACAGCACTGTCGTAACCGTGAGGAGGGTGTGGTTTGCAAATCAAACTTGGTGTGTATGCGTGTATATGTATACACACGAGTACACATGCACATTTCCTTGGTAGGAAGACCCAGGACAGTGGCTATGGAACAAAAAAAGGGACATCATGGGAAAGCAGCAGTCGCAGGGGTGAGCTGGGAAGCCCTGGACCCTGGCCTGGTCCCTGGGCCTATTTGGTCAGCCTCTCCAAGAAAGGGCCATTGGGCTTGGAAGATGAGGGGCTGCCTCTGTCTGGACCCTGTGTCTCTAGCAGCCCACTGCCCACCTCAGCCTGGGTCTCCCCAATGCACAGTGATGGGGAATGTGATCTTCACGCACTTTCAGACTCTGTGTCTGCACTTCACACCACACCACGCCCTTCCCACTTGTCACAATCCACCCTGGGCTTTATGTGATACTTAGAGCAAAACCCAAACCTGTGACTGTACCCTGGGAGGGAGGGGTTCCAATCTTAGCTCCTCACCTCTCATCAGACCCTGGCCCACAGCTCGTCGTTCTGTTCCCCCTTCATGCTTGTCCCTGCTCCAGGCCCTTTGCACACACTGCCCATGCTGCCTGGAATCCTCATTTTTCCTGGAGCCTCAGCCAGCCCAGAGGCCCCTGACAGCCCCTCTCCTCTAGTCTTTTCTCACCATCAGGCCATTTGGGGCCATCTGCTGAACAGGAGGTCTTCCCATTGACTGCCGTGTCGCCCCTTGTTGCAGTCCACGTGTGCCAGGCTCATCTTTACTCTCAGTGACTACCTGCATGTTCTCAGACCCTCCCAGGAAGCATTCTCGAGCTCCCCACCCCCCGCAGCCCTCAGACATCTGGGTCAGAATTTCCCAACGGGTGCTCCAGCCTTGAGAACCCACTGGCTCCGGGGTGACACCATTTAACTTCTCAGGACAAGTCTTGGACGCCACCACCTCTCAGCCAGCAGTGCTGGGCAATGCGTATACTGCAAATGCTAGGAACCGGGTGTCAGCCAGAGAGGAAGAGAGGCCTGGAGGTCACCTCCAGAGAATTAGCCAAGAAAGCACTCCAGATGGCAGAGCATCCCCGAGAACCCAGTGCACAGACTTGGGGCACAGACACAATCGATCATGAGGGACCAGCCACAGGAGAAGGACTCCCATTGGGAACGGAGGCGGGAAACTCCAGGACATGATGAGCCGGACAGGCTGCAACAAGGCGCTCAGATGGGAAGGAGGAGCCAGGCTGGCGATGCTTTGTTCTGTGGACAGCCACACAGACCCTGGAGATGTGGTGGGTGGGGAAACTGAGGCGCAGAGTCACAAATGAGAGGTGTCCCGGACCCCACATGCCAGGAATCCGGAGGCCCGAGCCAACGGGGTGGTTAGAGACAACAGGCTGAGGAACCCGCAAAGTGACTGATCCCATCTTCCCAGGCTGCCCTTTCCTGGCCCGTAAAGCAGGGCCCTGCACACCTGCCTGGCTGCACGCTACTACACCATGAGCAATGGAGGGTAGACCCAGTGCCCTGCTCCCAGACAAGTCCCACGCAGGTACCTTCACCCACAAAGAGACAAAAACACAGCCTAGGGGGGATCCTTGCCCCAACAGAGACTGGGAGCCAGCCCACTAGGGCTGGGAGTCCCGCTCCATCCCCAATCAGAGGTGGGTGCCCCTGGGCACAAAGCTCCTTCATGCCTTTGAACTTCAGTGTTTTTCCCTCTGCCAAATGAGAAGAGTCATTCCTTGCCCCAAGCCTGGGAGCAGCACTGAGCGAGATCACCTGCCAAAGAAGCTTGATTCCCGCCAACAGGTGGAGCAATGATGCTCTCCCTTGATGGTGCAGGGCCTCTAGCGGTGATCACATGGGCCATGCCCAAAGGGAAGGGAATGCCTGCCCTGGTGAGGGGCAAAGAGGCTGCTGCCGCTCCCTGCCCAGCTGGCAGCCTGGTGAACCCCAGTGGAGCCCAGACTCTCAGCAGGAAGTCTGTGTCACTGCCCACCCCCTTTTTATAGAAGGGGAAACTGAGTTTCAAGCAAATGTATTCAAGGTTCCCTGGCTCCTGCCAGGGCCAAGAAAAACTCAGGGTCTTCTTCTTGGAGAGGACCTGACTCAAGCAGCATGTGCTTCTGGTCAAGCAAAACTCAGGCTGGCCCAAGACTACGCCTGTTCCTGTGGTAGCCAGGTCCTCTAGGTAGGGTTTCAGGGGAGGCCCACTGGAGGGGCCGACATGACCACTCACTGCACTGCCTGTGGCATCCGGGGGTGCGCACCCAGAACAAGGGGTATGGTTATACATCGAGGCAAATCGGCCCTCCGGAGGACACCGCGCAATCCACACATCACCGTCACATGGCCTTGCAGGTCCAGGATGGACGGTCACTGACCACCTGGTCCTTGGTGTTCACTGCTATCCAAGTGTCCTCAGCCACTAGAACACCCCCGAGGGTCTTACTCACCCTGATGAGAGCCCAGGGACCCCCTCTTCAGATACACAGCTCTGCAGAAGTGCCAGGATGGGATCCAAGAAACAATTAGCCAAGAGGGAGGGCGCAGAGGAGGGCAGGTGGCTCAGTGGAAGCAGAGCCTCCTGAGCCGCCCCAGTCATCTGTCTGTGAGGTTTGTATGTGGCTCTGGTGTAGAACAGCTTTCAGGGCAGCTTCCAGATGGAGTCGGGCCAGGAAGAAGGACCTGCTGCTCCAACTCCCACCATCAGTTTCTGGAAGGCCCGTGGTTCACAGGGCTGTGCTATCTGACCCATAGCGGGGGCCACAGGGTCCCACTCAGTCACCCGGCGCCATAGCGGTTCCCAGCAGTGGTGGATCGAGAGAGGGTGGGCTGGGAGGGAGCTGATAGAGAGAGAGATGCCCCCCCCCCCCGCAGGGCGCAGATGATGGGGAAAGGGCGGCAGAGGAACTACGTCCAGAGAAGACGTGGAGAGACCCAAACCCAAACTCACTGACCCTGAAATGATCCCAACTCATGGCGAACTCAGAGAGCTCACATGGGGTTTTGGAGCCAGCCACATGTCTCTCCTCTGAAAAGGTTGGTGGGCTTGAACTCTGGCCCCCCTGGAAACCCACTACACCACCAGGGCTCCTTTCCGCGGGAGACAGAAGACAAAGGGGCGTGCTGGAGGGAGCGGTGGGAATGGGGTTGTGAGACTGTGGGAGAAGGCGAAGAGGTCATGTGCTCGACAGAAACAGACAACTCAGTCGTCAGTCTGTCTTGGAAGAGCTCTCATTTTACTGCAGGACTTGTGCGGTGCCGGGCAAGGGGAGGGGACAGGCTTAGAGGGGATGGGGGCTGAAGGAGAGTGTCCGGGACTAGCGTTCAAAGCACTAACCCTCCACACCTCTACCCTAGGCATCATCAACAGAAATGTAACTGCAGGTCTGCCGAAAGCCACGTGGGAGAACGGCCATCGTGGGGTTACGGCTGGTGGCCCAAAGGCGTGGACATCCCTGGCTATGATGCTAACTGAATCTCCTCAAAATACACTCTGATGAGGCCACGTGAGCTCAGAGAGATGAGCAGCTTGGGCACAGAGATGCCACTGGCATGAATGGTGAGGGGCTTCGAGGGGTGGACACCAGGGCACCAGAGACGGGAATTTCCCCCGGGATGGAGAGAGAAAGCCTGCTCCTACAGCCCCGTGCCTGCCATTCCAAATGTCCCGCCTCCCAATCTGGGAGAAAACACATCACCTGATAGGTGGCTTAAAATGACGCACCTTAATTCTTTTCAGACAAAGGAAGTGAATTCACTGCCATTGAGGCGAGGCCGACTGGGAGCCACCCTATGGAAGAGGACAGAACTGCCCCGGTGGGCTTCCCAGATGACGACTTCTCATGGGAGTAGAAGCTCTGTCCTTCTATTATCTGACAGTGCGTCTCACTGGGTGGGGGTGGGGCAAGGCTGCCTGGCCTTCAGGAAGGCAGGAGACATTGGGCATGGAGACATTTCCTGCTCCCTGAGCCAGCCCACAGCCCTTGGCTCCTGGCCCCACCTCCTTCAGAACCAGCTCAGGCTGCAGCAGCACACTGGCACCTCTCCTGCCACCGAATCTCACTTTGCCTCCTAGAGGACGGGGTGACGAGGTCGGCTCCCCGGGAAGCACACGAGAATCTCCCTATCCTGTGGCCCTTAAACAAAGTTTCTTTAGGCAAGGAAGAAACTATTTTCACAGGTAGTCTAAGGATTAGGATGCAGGCAGTTTGGGGGTGCCGTTATTCTGCCTGCCATCCCACCCCAATACTCATTCAGTGGACGGCAATATGACCATGAGAAAGGCCGGCAGGGAGGGGTCTGGTCAGGAAGCCTGGACCACATGGCCTCTTTCCCGGGAGAAGTCTGGAGCTCCTGCGAAGCGGGGAGCAGAATCAGACCCCAGCTTTGATCCACAGACGCTAAAGGCTATCTAAGGGTTTCCAACTCCAGCCCCTCCCAGGTGCGCCCTGCATCTGCAAGCCACACCCCAGCCTCTCTGGGCACAGGTGCCACCTCTGCTGCTCCTTTTGCACTCAGTGCCAGGCTAGCAGCGCCACAGCGGGTCCCTCCCCAGTCCTTTCTCCATGCTGGGCACTTCTCTGCAAGCTTGTGCCTGGGAGGGCAGCCCTGGGACTCGCGGGTAGGTGCTAGAAGTGACTGTCAGGAAAGACTCCCGACCCCAGGGTGACCCTGTGTCAATAAATGTGAGAGCGTGAAGGCCTGCAGCAGCTGCCTCAAGTTAAGACAAACTCCAAGGTGAATCTCACACCCCAGAGTTCCCCTGAACTTACACCAGGAGTCCCCCTGAACTGACACCCAGATTCCCCTATAAGACCAGGTTTCCCCAGCTCACTGCATTCTCCTAGAGCATTCACTTCCTGCATGAATCTCCTGCCTTAGCGGGTTGGGGATGGAGTGGGAACAGGGGCTCCTTCCTGGGTGCCCAGACCAGGGGCCAACCATTCCCTTTCCCACCCATGGTGAGTCTGGGAAGCGGTCAGAGGAATCAGCCTCCTGCCCACGTTCTGCAGCACGTGGGGTCTGAACCCCCATCAGTGTACTCAGACTCTTCCCTCAGGACTCCCCAGCTCTCTGCAGAGAAGATGGAAGAAAGAGGGTCTGAGAGGCGCCACAGCAAAGGCCCATGAGCGAGAACGTCTTGTGGGGCCTTGAGCCCCCTCAAAGTGCAGAGCAAACTGAGACGAGTGCCAGCTTCATCGTGTGCCAGCGGGGCAGAGGAGGCCCACTCTGATCTGAAAGGCAGCCTGCTGGGCCTTTCCCCAGGGCCCTCCTTCCTGGCACCCGCTCTCCGTCCACCCCCGCAGAGGCTGCACGGCACTCTCTCCAGGTGCCCACATCCAGCGAGCGCAGGCCGAGAGGGGGCCCTGTTGGGGGAAGGCACCAGGGGGCCAGAAAGAGGCCCAGGGGTTCCCTGCCAGAGCCTCGGGGGGCACTGGCTGTTGGAGGACCCAGTCGCTCCCCCATGGGTCTGTTTAGATGGGAGAAAAAGATCCTAAAAGCCCCCTCCCCTGGCCTCAACAGTCTCAGGGCTCCTGCAGGGTTTAAGCCTTGAAAACAAAGTTCAATTTCTGGACCAGGGCTGGCCATGTGTGTGTGGTGGGGCACAGAGTAATTAATTATCTTGCAACCGCTGCCAAGGTAGATTCCTTTCAAAGGGGAGACATGCCCTGGCCTCATTACCTGCCCGACAGAACCTCCCCGAGCAGGCTTTGGGCAGAGCAGCTTCCTCGGGCCATGGCAGTGAGCTGTCTAATTGCAGGTGATGGGGCGGGGTGTCTCGTTTCCTACCTGCCCTTGGATCCCAGAGACCCACAGGGCAGACAGAAGAAAAGGAGAGCCAAGCCTGGGTGACGTGCGTTCATGCACCTGGGGGTGCCGACACTCTCTCTGCCCTCTGCTCCGGGGGGGAGGAGTCTCCAGCTCCTGTTTCCTGCCCTGCTGGGCTTACAATGATCCACAATGAAATTTAGCCCCGGTTGGTACACTTCTTGGAGCAGGAGCGTGCCATTCATCTCATAAACTTCTCGTGGAAGATGGAAGTATTTCAGTGGGTCTCCTTGAAAGTAAAGCAGCAGCAGCCAGCCTCGTCTGGTGGCACAGAGAGTAAGAGCTCAGCTGCCAAACAAAATCTTTTTTTTTTTAATTTAAAGAGAAGATAAAACATAACATAACAAAACAAAGTAATTCAATTCAATTAAAAAAAATTTAAATAGCTCAACTGTCAACCCCAAAGCAGAAGATTGAGCCCACCCAGCTGTTCTGTATTGGAAAGACCTGGCAATCAATTTCCATAAGGATTAAACCTAATCCAAACTCACGGCCATCGGGCCCATCCGACTCAGAGCGACCCCACAGGGCAGGCTAGAACTGCCCCTATGGGTTTCCAAGACAGTACCTCTTTATGGGAGTGGATAGTCTCGACTCTCTCCCAAGCAGTGGCCAGTGGTTTTGAACCTCTGACCTTGCAGTGCGCAGTTCACTGCATAACCTGTTCTGCTCTGTCATACAGAGTCACCCTGAGAAGTCAGAATAACTCACTGGCACCCAAAGATCAAAGCACCCAAGGGTGCTGCTGACACCAGGAAGGACAAGCCAATCAATGACAGACAGTCTGAGGGGCTTTGTTGGAGAAGGCAGACCGTAAGCCCTGGTTGTCAAGCCAACATCAAACAGGAACCTGTGGGTCATGGCACAATTCCAAGTGTGTCAGAATACAGCAGGGCTCTGCAGAGTTTACACTGGGTGATTTGGGGGAAGCGGATACCAGACATTTCTTCTGAGACACCTCTACCACAGACTTAGAGATGTGGATTTAAAACCGGAACCAAACTCACCGCGTCAACACCCATGCATAGGGACCATACTATGGGCCAGAGAACCGTGGCCCCTGCAGGGTTCCAAGACTATCTCTCTTGATGAGTGTCGAGAGCCTCGTCTTTCTCCCTTGGGACAGCTGGTGGCTTCAAACTACTGAGCTTGTGACTGGAAGCTTTACCTGTAACCCCCTCTGACACGAGGAGGGCCCCTGACCTGACGTGAGCTTTTACAATGTAATGCCTTCATCAAGAAGCACCAGGCTACTGGAGCCACGCAGCCTGGGCTCCCACCCAACTGCCCACCTGATGGCGGGATGAAATCGATCAGTTACTTAACCTGGCTGGAATCTCAATCTGTGAAACAGAAGTAAAAGCAGGGTTCCGAACTGGTTCCCCCTGCTCCAGCCATAGCAAAGGAAGAGAAACTGGACCCGATGAGATGTTTAAGAATGTGAGTGAAGTGGAAGCAAAAACAGAATTGGGGAGGCAAGGGAGGGGGGAGAGACAGCTGGAAACATAATCCTCTTCTTGGGAGAGGGGCAGCATACGGGTCCCTTAGCAACCAAATCCTGGCCTGTCAGCCGGAGGACAGCAGAGTCAGAAATGATGATGCCCGATCCAAGATGGTGGTCAGCCCCACCACTTTGAGCGTGTATTGCTCTCCACGGTCCTGCCAGCAAATTAGGCTCACCCACCAGGCTCCTGAAAGGGCTCACGATGCCTTTCCAGGTCTTTCCTTGTAGGACTTTCAGCCGGTTATTTCTCCCTTTCCATTTGTCGTTACAGTTTTTTAAAAAATGCAGGCTTGTTTTGGTTTGGATGCATGGACCTGGTTCCAGCCAGCTCCAAACCCTGGATAGAGGTCTCGCCTGCCACTTGGAGGGATGAAGGGGTCAATGGAGCAATCCGTAAAAGCTCCCACCACAGTTCCTGACACGCAGAAGGTGCCAGAATATCACCCGAGACTGGACTGCCTTCTAAGGGCCCTTTGGTTTGCAGCCACACTGGAGCTCAAGGAGTCTCATCCACGGGGCTCAGAGAGAGCCCTGCTTGGACAGCGCCCAAAGAACCCTGGCCCCAGACCAGCAGCGGCCCTCTCCCCACCCCTACTCACCCACTCTGCCACTGAGTCAACGCCGACCCACAGCAGCCCGCTGGGGCTCCAGGACTTTAACTCTCTACGGGAGCAGGGTGCTTTGGGGTCAGACCCCAGTCCACAGGCACCTTCCCCGAGGGCAGGCTGGGATGATGCGGAGCTCATATCCCCAGCCCCAAGCCCAGCCTCTGGCACCAGCTGGTGTCATGTCACACATGTGGCCGGCGGGAATGCATGAAGTGTATCCCCACAGAAGTGTGCACATGCAGTGGCGCTCTTAGCCAGCCCCCCTCCCCAAGACAATGACGATGTGAGCCATAAAAGTCATCGCACCTCAGGGCCCAGACCGGGCCAGAGCAGGAAACCTAGCCCCGTTTCCACAGAAGCCCTTCCTCCCTCTCGGCAGCTTTATCTCACCCTCTCTCCTTCCTCCCATTGTCCCTGCTGGCTTCCCACAGCCCCAGGCCAGGGAACTCGCTGAGGGGCAAAGTCCAGCCGGGATGGCCTGCAAGGAAAGCTTTCCGTTCTGTTCCTGTGTTTCCTGGACCCCTCCCCCTCACAGTCTGGCACCTGCAGCCCCCCTCAAGCCTGTGCCCTCTGGGTTTCTGCCCTGCACAGTTCCCAGGAGCTGACAGCGCTGACTTTTCTCCCCAGGGAACACGGAGCTGAGCCTTGGACCTTCCAGTTAGTGCCCAGGGCCTTACTAGTTGGCACCATCCAGAGCTGGCCTCAGTTAGCACCCAGGGTTGAGAAAAGAATGTTAAATAAGGAAAATTGGGTGGGCTGTGGGCTGCAAGGTGCTGGTCCAGCTTTCCTTAGCTGGGAGGGGGGAGGGGGAGAGGTGGTGGTGGTGGTGGTGGTGACCAGGGGTGGACACCTGGTAAAGGGAGAGTGTAAAAGGATCAGTGTCCCCAAGACTCCTGGGGACCCAGCCAAAGAACAGCCCACACCCCCAAATGCAGTGGCAGGCAGTTTGGGGCTGAAGCTGGGCGGAGACACTGGGAAATAGCAGGTGGGCTATTTCCCACCCTGCGAGAGGTCAGTACCAAGTCTGGTGTTCTCACGGGTTACAGCAGCTGGCCCTAGAGCAGACAGCCAAGAAGAAGCCCTTGGAGAGTCCAGGCTTCTGGCCAATGTGGAATCGCCCCCTCTTCCTTCTCTGCTGCAGCCTCCTGGTCTCAAATGTGCTTCTCCAACTGCCAGAGAAAGGGGAGCCAGGGGAGGAAGAACACGCACACACACACACACACACACACACACCTTGTGAGTCTCAAGGCTCTGCTGGAGCCCGTGTGGGCCCAGTTCTGATGCTGTCCTACAAGATGGCGTGGCCAGGGACAGACGGTCGGTCACAGCTCACACGTCTGCTGGTGCCGGGGGCCATCTGAAGCAAAGGAGCATCGAACAAAGGAGAGCAGAGGAGGATGGGGCAGAGAGGCCCCCACGGGTTTCCCAGGCTGGGCTCTCTGTGGGGCCTGGAAGGCGCTGTAGGTCGGGTAAGCATTGGGCTTGCTGATGGCAAAGTCATCGGGGTTCAAACCCCCTAGCTGTCTCGCAGGGCAAAGATGAGGCTATCCTGCTCCCCTAACGATGCACAGCCTCAGACACCCCAGGTCCGGCCGCACTGCGTTGGGATCAACCTGATGACGGGTGGGGTAGGGGGATCTGTTTGCTCATTTTTGTTTTATTGGTTGCTCGGTGGGCTGGTTTCGGCTGGACGGCAGCAAACCGCCAGGGGCTGATGGTGGATTTGAACCACTGGCCTTTGGTTCACGCGGGTCACTTAACCGTTGCACCACCAAGGGCGGGAGCTGCCCCAGTCCCAGTCCGCCTGACTAATGGGTTTCCTCAAGATGTGGGGCAGGCTCCCCACTGGGTGGGTAAAAGAGAGCCCCACCCTACCACCCTCCAGCTGGTGCCTTCCCCAGGCTGGAGTTCAGCCTTGGCGACAGGGGAAGCTGAGGCTCCTGCCAGTTCAGGGATGCCTCTCCCTGGGTCCTCAGGAGCAGGTGCTGCACTTCATTTTCCCGAGATGGATTGTGACTGGGCCGGCTAACCCAAGCCACCTACAATTCCCATACAGAGAGGCAGAAACCACACCCCCCACCTGGGGCTGATTCCGACTGGCAGTGACCCTGCAGGGTGTGGTGAATCTGCCCTGGGGGGTTCTGGGACTCTCACCCCTTACACGAATAGTCAGCCCCCTCTTTATTTCTCAGAAGGGCTGTGGATTTTGAACTCTGACCTCCCAGTGAGCAGTCCAAGGAGTAGCCCACTACAGCACCAGGGGAGATGACCAGGGAGGGGTGGGTACAGAAACTAAACCAATTCCAGCGTTACCTCCTCATCTCCATTATTTTATTATCTGTAACCATCTAATTAAAGCCAAGCGCTCTCCAGAATCCCCGGTGAGACCCAGGAGACCCTTGGCTTTCATCGTAACTCCTTGTGAAATAGACCCGCATTCAAGTAGTTGGAGTCACTTGGCCATAAAGAAGGTAGCCGCTGCACCCCACCCCCCACCCCCCACCCAGGTCTTTGAGCCCAGTGTACGGGATCCGAGGACAGAGCCTATGGATAACCTGCAGTCCTGGGAGGGGGCAGGAGGTGCAGCATAAGGGCCTCCCCCCACCCCCTCACCCATCCTGGCAGCCAGCAATGTCCTGGGTGCTCATGAGCAGGGTGTGTCACACAGGTGAGCTCTTTCCCCTCCCAAAGCCATCCTGGCAGCAGCTGCCGCAGTCATCTGCGTGGGGGGCTGAAGCCCAGAGAGGTGAGGTGCTTTGCCAAGGGTACAGGCAGAACTCAGACCCAAACACACACCCAGCTCACACCTCTGAGTCAATCCTGCCTCTCAGGGGCCTGATCTGCTCCTTGGGGTCCTCTGAGAGGGCAAACCTCAGCCAAAGCAGATAGTCTCCTCTTTCCCCAGAGGTGTGGCCAGGTGGGTTTCAACCTTGACCTTGAGGTTCAAAGCCCAACACTTCACCTACAGCCTCGTCTGGGCTCTTTAGGAAGGAAAAGAGCCAATGGGGACCCAGTGGCTCCCAAAAGAGCATGGTGCTGGATGTGTGTGCATTTGTGCATGTGTGAGCATGTGCACACACACAGATAGTGCTGGAAGAGGAAGCCCCTGGGTTGGAAGACATTTGAAATCCACCGGCGGGCAGACACGAAAAGCTCAAACACACCCGAGATGAGGCGGGTGGTAGGAGGCTGGACTCTTATCAAAAACATGTTCTTCTCCTAAGCACAGGGTCACCTGGGGTCAGGTTGAAGTTGATAAGAGCAATCCACAGCGGGGGCAGCAGACCACACAGTCCCCCTGCCTGGACCAGCAGTACACTGACTGCTAGCGGTCTCTAACCTGGCCCGGTGAACAGGAGGAGGACTTTGCATCTGTCTCCTGAGGATGTGCAGACCAACTACAGAAAGCACTGGACGTGGCCCGTGAAGAGCTGAACTGAACTCCAAGGGGAACGGGGACCCAGTGACCTGGTGAGCCAAAGTGAGGATGAATCAGCATTCTGAGAGCCAAGCAGGAAGGAGAGAATGCGTCCTGACATTCCCCTTGGCCACCAGCCCCCTGGACTGGCACTGGCACCCGTGCCTTATGTCCCCTGAAGTTCCCTGGAGCCTGGCAGAACCCTTACCTCCCAGCACATCCGTGTCCCTTCTCTCTCCCACCGATGTCTTTGATGGACCCAATGGCAACCTGGAAAAACCAAGACGGTGTGTGGCCAGCAAGCCATCGGCCTGGTTTTTGGATCCTTCCATGATGGAGAGATGTCCACGCTCACATTTGTCGCAATAGGAATTGACAGAGAGGATGCTGGTCTAGGAGACAGTCTGTATAGTAGAAAGAGGGGGGTGGGGCAGGGTGGGAGAAAACCTTCCCAGCTCAAGAAAACGGGAGAAGCAGA
Organism: Nesogale talazaci; assembly: GCA_004026705.1. Taxonomy (NCBI): domain Eukaryota; kingdom Metazoa; phylum Chordata; class Mammalia; order Afrosoricida; family Tenrecidae; genus Nesogale; species Nesogale talazaci. The sequence goes on along the minus strand of PVJH01018588.1, from coordinate 15,927 downwards.
GTGCAGAACAGAGGGGAGAAAAGTCAATTAAATCATGATAATTACTTCCTCTGCCATGCCCGAGAGCAGCAGGAACGTCTATTCATTAGGGGGGCCATGTTGACTGAGGCCGTTTGACTTCAATGAGGCAGCCAGTGTGCTCGGTAATAATAGCCTCCCGGAGAGCCAACGGGTGGAAATGTTTGCACCCTGACAATTAGCGATTTTGAAGAACCTGTAACACATACACCATGGGTGCATAGGACACATACACTCACACACATACACACCTACTCCAAACACACAAACTCACCACTACCACCACCGGTAGGCTTCTTAAACCTAAAGTCCAGGACTAGAATGAAATATTGAAATCCCTCCTGGCTCCTCCTTTCCATCCCCCAGAAACCAAGAAACCCAACCACACTCCCCATTGTCTCCACTCCCCCAGGCGGCCTTCAGTGGCATCAAGGGTTAAGAGCTCAGGGATCCACCCACTGGTGGCGGTTCAAATCCACTCAGAGGGGCCTCGGAGACAGGCCTCCAGAAAGTTCACAGCCGGCAAGCGCGCTCGGGAGCACAGCGCTCCTTTCCCTCATACACCCACTCACTGTCTGCCTGGAATTTCCAGGCCCACCCTTGCAATCCCAAGGCATCCCTCAGAAGTTGGCCTGCATGCAAATTTCCAGACCAAAGCCACACCCACCGCCCTGGAGTGGAGTCTGCAGAAGGGGAGTCGGAAGGGAGTAACAGGGGCTCCCTTGTGCAGCCCCCGCCTCAGACAAGACCATCCTACACCACACTTGAGAGGAGTCTATGTTCAGGCAACAGTGAAGTTTGAGGGGTGGCATGGCTCCGCTTGAACGGGCCTGAGCCAGGCACGTAGGACAGCAGAGTCTGGAGAGAGGGAGACAAGGAGGTCCACGAAGTTCGGGTCAAGGGGTCTCTAGACCGTCAGAAGAGGGACTTCCAAGAGCGGGGCCGGGACTTGACTAATGGTCTCCTGGCCTTAGCAGCCCATCTAGGACACATTATAGTCTTCTGTCTTATACAAAGCATCGCCTTAATATATGACATCGCTAGGTAGACAGAAACTCACAGTCATCATGTCAATGCCGGCTCCAGGACACTGGAAGGACCAGGCACTGCCCGGAGAGCCGGCCACTCTGTCTTGGCCGAAGTGCAGCCACAGTGCTCTGGAGAGGCAAGGTCTCACAGACCTCAGGAAACAGGGAGAGAAAAAGAAAAACTATAATCCAGAGAGGGTGGGGGTGGAAATCAGTTCTATTTCTAAACAGGTCTCGAGAAATATTGTATTTCTCCCACTTAGCATGTGGAGGGGTCAATATTGCTAATGATCAAAGAATTAAATAATCAAGTGTTATGATGCATGTAAACTGATTGCCAGGCAGCCCTGGTGGCAAAGTGGGCCACTCAGCAGCCGTCAGCAGTTCAAACCCAGCAGCCCCTCCTCGGGATCAGGTGTGGCTGGCTCCAGCAATGGAGGGTTACAGCTTCGCAAAGTCACAAGGGAATTCTGTGCTGTTTTAAGGGGTCTGGATGAGCCGGATTCAACGTGATGGCAGTGAGTTTTGTTTTGGAAGTTGATTCCCAGCTTTAATCGTAGGATACTGTGATAAAGATAGCTGTAAAGGGTTTAATGTCCTAGTTCTTAGATTACGTAGACACTAACAATAACTTTGTAAAATCTCTCTACACTGAGTTAGTTTTATATATTAACATACTTCTTAACGGAGCAGAAACCTTTGGGGGCTGGAGGTATCTTTCTCTTACTATTCCAAGCTCATTAAAAAAGCGTTTTTGATACAGGTCCACAGATACTATTTCTGTAAATGTTTACCTACAATACTGTGATTAAACACCCACCACACCCCACCCTCCACCCCTCACACCCCCGAGAAAAACAACAGCATAGTTTAGCTTGTAGCAAGTTCAGACTAGACCAGCAGTATGGAAACTACAGGGTAATGATGACAGCTCTGACCAGAGAGCAAAGCATCATTGTAACTAGTAATGATGACAGCTCTGACCAGAGGGCAGTAGGCACAAATCAAAAAGTAAATTAGTATCGAATTTTAGCCTTGTCGGGATATGGACACATGCAAACTGGGCCTAGGGAAAATGTTTCTATTATAACAAACCACAGAAGTATCTTGATACAAGTTAACAAATTTCTGCTGAAAAACTAAACAGAAAGAGCCGAGTTATCTGGGGTCACCCCCTCTGACATTGTCCCGAGGTGTGGTCTGAGCCCCTGACCCCCCCCCCCCGACCCCTCCTCACCATACCACTGGTCTTCCCTCTTCCTTTTCACATCAGAGAAAAAGGAGTCTCAGGCCTCAAAACACTAGGCACCCAGACCCTCAACAAAGTCCCAGGCCATCACCATCCAAGTCTCAATCATCCTCACACAGAGGCCCCAGGCCAGGAAGATGGGGTGGGGGTGGGGGGCCTGTGGGAGATCTCAGTCCAGCTGGTGGGGCAGAGTCAGGAAATCTCCTGGACGGGGCTCCCCAGCTCTCCCTAGCTTTGGCCAGGCAGAGGAAGGCGAGGGTCGGTCAGGCCCGGAAGGCTGCATGCTGGAGGATGTGCAGAAACAACTCCCCACTTAGGGAGGGCGGCCGGGGCGGATTGGGAGGTGGGAAATGGCTTTCCTGCCATTCAGGATCCCGCAGCGCCAGCCAAGGTAAACAAGGCAGGCCAGGAAAGCAAGGCTTCCATGCGGCTGGGCAATTTTAGAACCCTCCGGCCCAGCCCCCTGCGTCTTTAGACTGGGAGCCTGGAGCCCAGAGAGGGCGGGACGACGGCCCCACAGCACACAGGCTGGCCAGTTGCCCCACTTAGATGCCCTGACTTGCAGGCCAATGACCCTGCCTGGCTAGCCTGCCAAGTCTGCAGAGCGGAAAGGCGCGTGCACATGCACTGGGGTGTGGAGAGGTGAAGGCTGCAGTCAGCCCTACCTCCACCCCGCCCCCCTATATCCTGGCTGGCCCATCTCAGCTGTGAGCTCCCCTTGCTGGCTTCAGGCCCCCGACCCATGGTTAAGGCAAGAGTGATGCCTACTCTGAAGACAAGGGTCAGAAAACCAAGGAGAAGGGCCTGGACCATTGTGGTTGAAGGTTCCAGGGCCCAGTCAGGGTCTGGTGAGGACCTCCAGGCTGCCCGTGGTGGCTGTGACGTGGAACTTGAGCCCTGGGACTGAGTTGCCCCCCTGCGGGGTCGTGGGGTATGCTATGTGAAGGCAAATGTCCTTCTGCACACTAACCCTCCCCCTGGCATGGCCTCCCAGGGGGCCCAGTGCCTGCCCCATTACATCATCTCCTGTCAACTTGAGCAAAGGGGTAGGGTCTAGCCTGCCAATCAGGTCAGAGCCAATGAGGCATCTGTGTGGGCAGGACCTTCTCCAGAGGATTCTGGAAACTCCTTTCTTACTCCCTAGAGGTGGGAGACACTCTCTTTTACTTCCTGGGAGACATTCCTGTTGACAAACCACATAAGGCTATGCTGAGAGCCCTGCAGCTGGAGGAGCCACGTGGAAACCCACACCTGCGCTAAGAAGCTTCCACCAACGCTGGATCCACAAGATCTGCCACCCGCCGACCTGTGATCTTGCTGCATTCGGCATCATTGCATGTGGTGTGTGAGTCTGTGGAGGAATTTACAGACTGGTATCGGACATACGGGCTAATATCGGACTTATGGACTTGACCTGCACTGGACTGGGATGTTATCTTAATGTGCAATTACTCTTTGATATAAAACTCACTCTTACACACCTGGGAGTGTCTTTGGATTTGTTTCTCTAGTCAATCCGGACTAACAATGCCTTCCTTGGCTTTGGCCTGGACCAGGAGGCCTTATCCATGGGACGATGGATTGAACTGCCCCTGGAAGGCCATGGGACTCCAACAGGGTCTTGAAGATGTATCAAATGACTGATCCTGGGGTTCAACAGACAAGCCACCCAGCCCACTGCCGTTTGACTCCCGGTGGCCCAACAGGGCAGAATCCAACTTCTCCCGAGGGTTTCTGAGCCTACACTTCTTTCTGGAAGTAGACAGTCTCATTGAGCACCCACGGAGCAGCTAGCCGGTGGGTTTGAACTGCTGATCTTTTGATTAGCAGTTGAGTGCTTAATCCACTGTGCCACTAGATCTGATAAGATTGGACTAGTCTCCTTATAGACAGGGGAGGAGACATGGCGATGTGGAGATAGGGAAGAACTGCAGGCCTTGCTGCAGCTTCAGATTCCAGAACAGCTGAGTGACCAGAATCCACTCGCCAACACCCTGCTCCGGCCCTCCCATCCGCCAGAACGACAGGACATGTTCTTGTCCTCTTGGCCGCCACCCACTTGGCCACGTCACAAGACCCCAGGGCTGAGCGGCCTAAGGCGGCAGGCATTTCATCATCTCAAGTTTAGGGTCAAGTGGTGCTCGGGCCGGCCCTGGCCAGGGCACCAGACTGGGGCTGCAGGAAGCTGTGGTCCAAGGCAGCTTCCAGACGGAAATCCTGTGTGCAGTGTGAGCCTGGAGTCCAGCCCATCCGCCACGTGGGCCACAGCGCCGCAGTGAGAGATGGAACGTTTGTTGCCTGAAGCTCCCGGACATCAGGGTCTTTGCTAAAGTGACACTTGCAGAATAATAGGTGAGAAACCTGAGTTTTCCAAGCCTGGAGAGCAGACAGACTGCAGGGCCACAGGAAACCCCCTCCCAGACCACCAGGACAGAAGGGCTCCATCCACCCCAATCTCTAGTTTGGCCCTCTGTTTCCATGTCCACCTGAGCCACGACCTGAACTGCCCTTGGTTGCCTGGGTCTAACCCCTCAGCATCGCAAAACTGAGCAGGCTGCAGCCTGGGTGGGCTTCCGTGGCCAACTGGACATCCCTACTGGGGGTCAGCAGGCAGAACCTCAGAACCATCTGGCTCCTCTCCCCTTACTACCACCAGCTGACATTCTGGAACCTTCCTGCTGCTCGCCCTCCCCCCCGCCCCCAAACACATACCCAAACCCAATCCTATCTAAGGCCCATGCTTTCCCTAGAGCACCCTTCATTGGGACCTTTGGATCTTTCCTGAGGGGCCATCTGCCAGGTCTGCCCCCAATGCTCACCATGTGGACCACCACTGCCCCCCTCCAGCTTTCTCTGGGCTCCTCGACATCATGGAGCCCTCCAGACCCTCCCTCTCTCAAGGCACTTCTCTATGCTCTGGGCTGCCCCCCAGCAAGGTCAGCAGTTTGAAACACCAGACACTTCTCCCAAGAAAGATGAGTCGTAGGAACTGCCCACAGGGGCACTTCCACCCTGTCCTAGAGCGTCACTGTGAGTCGGAATGGACTTGCTGGCAGGCAGTAGAGTCCCACCACAGTGGGAGCCCCTCGCCAGAGTTGATGTGCCTGGGGCTGACATGGGCTGTCTGCTGCCTGACTCCACCTGGGAGCCACAGAATATTTCAGGATTCCCGTTGGGAACCCCTGTGTTTAGCCAGGGCTTGGCATGGCACGGACACCAGCCGAGTGTCGCATGAGACAGCTGTCTGCCTTGGTGGCCCCATGAATAAACAGAGGCACTGGATCAGGTTATTGCTCTGCATGGGGCAAGGGGCGGGGGCTGTGTTGCTCTGGTTTCCCATAAGCAAGCTCAAGGCCAGGCAGGGAGCTTTCTGGAAGCCAAGTATCTTCTGGTGAAGCCCTGTCCTTCCACCCACCCGGGTGGCAGGGGATGGAGTGGGGGCCTTGAGAGGACTAGCCTGTCCTCTCTGAACTAGTGGTGCCAGAGGAGAGCAGTCTTCCTTCACATCCATATTCTCTTGTGACAGAGAGAGCTGGCAACTGGATGCAGATGTCAGCCGGGGCTTTATTGGTCGTGACGGGGAGGAAGTGGAGTCTGCTCCCCCACTCCCACCCCCACCCCCTCCTGCTAGAGCACAGCTCCGAAAACAATGAGGCCTTTTCCACCAAACAATGAGGAGCCCATCAGCCCCGGGAAGCCCCTTCTACTTCTGTCTGTTTTCTATTTTGGGTTTCCTTTGAAAAAAAGGGGCTTGCTGCTTTATAAACTTGGCCTATGTCTGAGGAGGCATCTCCCGGGGCTCTGTTCCCAGTGTCTCACCCCTCCCCACCCTCCCAGCTTCTCAGACTCTACCCCGTCTGGGTGGGCGAGGGAGGGCCCAGACATGGGGCACACAGAACCTGCCTGATGATCCCTGAGGGCTCCCGCTGGCCGGCTCAGCCCTCCGGACTGGGTGGTCTGGCAGTGACCACGGCCCCTTCCCAGGGACCTCTCTGCACTGGGACTGTGCATATTGCAGACACAGGGCGGTCCGAGCTTGCACCTGGGCGTCCGGAGCAGGGGACGGTCACGTAATCACAGTGTGTGTTGAGATCAGGGAGACTCCTCCTGGCAGACATGAGGCAGTCCAGTCAGTCTCTGGGCTATGTACCCTGAGTGCACAACTGCCCTGGAGCCAAGACCAGGCTGGGCTGGGCACAACTCCCCCTCCCCTGAACTCTAGGGAGCACCCTCAGGCGGGGGAAACAGAGGGCCAGAGAGGACCCTGATCACAGTGACAGTCAGTGCCATGCAGCGGTGGGAGCCCACACACCCAAAGTGCACACTCTCTGTTCCCAAGTCATGGTCCTGGAGGTCTCCTGCCTGTCCACAGGGCATCCTGAGGACCTGTGCAGTGCCCACTCCCTGGGATCAATGAGCCTGGGGAGTGCGGGAAGGCATCTCACGGACGGCGGGCAAGTGCGTGGCATCTGCCAAACAGTGTCGGGGAGCACATGGGGACGGGAAGGCACTCTGTCGTCTAACTCACACGCCCATGGCTCAGAGCACTGCCACCATCACATGGAGTGCCCAGAGTCCTCTGTACTCTTTGTGTGTACACACATGTGTATCTGTGTCTGCCTCACTTTCAGGAAGCAAGGCTGTCTTGTCTGCATATCATAGGTTGTTCATAAGCCTCCCTCCCGATGCTGTGTTCTTTCTTCTTCAGCCAATCCGGCTTCTCTGACGATTCGATCGGCACACAGATTGATCTTCAGAGTGAACCCCACTGTACTGAAGAGGCACCTGAGGCATAGAGGACTTCAGGAGCAGAGCCTGATTTCCAGCCAGCCCCCCTCTGAACCACAGCGATCCTCCACCTTATCTGCTGGCCCACACATACTACCTTCCTCAGAAGGGGTGGCTGGTGCTCCACGGAGCTTTCTCTGGGTAAGGCAGCCACACACACTCCCCAGACCCCACCCCACCTCGCCCCAACCCCACGCTGCTGTCGGTTTCTTTCCACCTGCCGCTGCCTCTCCGGGCCTCCTGCTCTTGGTCTCTCAAGTGGCAACTTCCCGGCTTCACACAAGGTGACTTTCTGGACAATGAACTTCAAATTCAAATCCTGTTGCTTTAAGAACGGCTGAACAGACTCCACGTACCATGCCACGGCCAGTGGGGTCAGAACTGACTGGGCCCCACCTGGAAGCTCAAGGGCAAAATCAACTGTGGCTGTCAAGGGGGTTATAGCATGTGATTGAAATGTGTACGGATGTGGACTATGGACGTGTGCAAAAGAAACACATGGAGAGGCTCAGGATGGGGTCGGTAAAGGGGGCAGAATCTTGTTTCTCCTCTAGACAAGCTGTGTGTCTTTGGGCCGGTCGCCTAACATCTCTGTGCCTCACTTGTGAACCAAGGCTATCTGTCTTTCTCCCAAAGGGTGCCGGTGAAGATCTGGTGGTTAAGGACTCGTGTAGCGCTTACTGGGCCAGACACGGGGTAACTGCTGGATGGCTTGTGTTGCATCCCTGTGATAGCCACGGTCTTGAGTGTGTGCGGGGCTGGGAGGGAGTTGTGGCACCTCGTGGGAGAACGACCCCTCCTCGAGCCATACTGCCAGCCGGATCGTGTTTAAGAGAAACGTCCAGGGAGAGCTGGGCGCCGTGGATGAAAAGAGGCAATTGTCAAGTGTCATGAGCCGCAGGGAGGGAGAAGGCAGCCCAGTGGGCTGTGCGCAGCTCCAGAGCCGCTGGGAAGTGAGGACATCAATTTCCAAGAAATGTCGAATTATACTCACCCTCCCATGTGGCGGCGGCGAGACCCCAGGGAGTAATTGCGTGTTCAAATTGCTTTCTAATCCCCTGAGATTGCATCCTCCCGGGGTCTCTGAGAGATGCAGTCAGACAATGGTGCCTGGCCCTCCGCCGCAGAGAAACATGAAAGGCAATGGATCAGAGGATCAGGCAGTAATCCCGGCTCCCGGAGGCATTGAGGAGACGGTGGAAAGAGAGCCCTTGCCCCCAACAGGCCCCTCTCTCTGCACCCTGAGGAGCTGGTCTCCGGCTTCCAGCACACACGCTGTGGGCGATGTTGCTCCGTTTCCCATCTCTTCCCTTGTGCCAGGCCTGCCTATTGGCACAGCTGATGGTGGAATCCAAGTTCAAAAGCATCCCCACCTCTGGCGCTGGACTTCCGATTCCTGTCTGTCTCTTCAAGCTACGCACTGGGGGTCGAGTTACTGCACCCCTCAGAGCCCCGGTGTCCTCCCTTCTAAAATGGAAAGGATGTCATGCCCACACAGCGCCGGGAGCAGCCCCGGTGGGCAGCGGTGATGAGACGGGCGGCCAACCACAGGTCAGCTGGTCGAAACCCCCAGCGGCTCTGCAGGCCAAAGATGAGGCTGTCTACTCCCACAAAGAATTACAGTCCCCAAAACACCCCCGTTCAGGGGTGGGGGTCAGGTCTCCCCTGCCCTAAGGGTCTCCATAACTCAGAGCTGACTTGATGTTGGTGAGTCTGGAGCCTCTGGGGGTGCCCTGTGGAAGCACTTGGGGGTGGCTAACAGAAAGGTTGGCAGTTCAATCCCACCAAGGGCGGGCAGTGGGGGTGGGCTGGGAATCATATCTGTGGACCTGCTCCTGTCAGGATGACTTTGGCCCAGGAAACACTGTGGGCCAGTCTAGTCTGTCCTGGGGGGCCGCTTCATGTCAGAGGCCCCTCCACGGTACCTGGCACATTGCTGCTGGCAGTGATGGGGCAGGCTCTGAGTCTGACTGGGCAGAATTCAGGTCCATCGGGTTCTCCATGGCTAACCTGTTAAAGACCCACTGCCAAGCCTTTCTTCCACGGGGCCGTGGGGTGGACTTGTGTTAGTACATTGCCTATCGGCACCACGAGGGATTCCACCTGAGAGAGCCCTGAAACCAAACCCACTGCCCTGGAGGCTGACTCCTAGTATGGTTTCTGAGAGTGCGAATCTCGGGGGGAGCACGCAGCCCCACCTTGTTCTGGGGGAGCACCACCAGGGCAGGTAGAAGCTGACGAAACCAGACACCCACTCCAAGCTTCCTCGCTGACTAAGAACTCTCGCTCCCTGACTTCATCCCTGCCTCGGACCAGCACACAGGACAGTGCTACCCCAGGACCACACCGGGATGTCAGGCGGACTAGGGTATCCCCCTTCCTGCCCCACCAGCCCCCTCCCATGTCTGCCTTGGGGGCTGGGTCTATCTTCCTGCCCCACTGAAGCCAACTCCGACCTGAGGGCCACACCCAGGCCATATCTGCTTCCCATCCATGCCCAGCACCGACCGGCCTGTCACCTGCACCATCACAGGGGCCACCACCTCCATGGCACAGATGGGGAAACTGAGGCATGCGGACATTCTGGTCTGAGCTCTCACAGCCGCAAGCAGCCAGGCAGAGACTGGAACCCGGGTGTGTGATGGCGGACTCCCCATTCCACTCAGCTAGTGTCCTGCAAGCTTGGGTCACCCCCAGGATGTCCTCAGAGCCATTCTCACGGCCTCCACACCACAGCCTACACGCTCACTCCTGTCCTGTGCCCGTGACCTTGGTCATCACATCACACTCGGACCAACGCTGGGCAGGAAGGCCAAAAGAGAATCAGCGGTGTCGGCAGAGCACAACAAACATCCTGTGAACTGTCAGAGAAAGGCCCAGTCAGGCTGGAGTTCACCCCTTAAAATCCAGGATGACCAGAATGCTCCCCATAAATGACTGTGTCCAGGCTTTGACTTGAGTATTGGAACACATCACCAAGAGGAACCAATTGCTGGTGGAGGGCAGGTAGCAGGTCAGAGATGAGAGAGGGAAACTCCAGAGGGACAGACTTACACAGTGGCTGCAGTGGGGGACACAGGTCTGGGCATCAACACCTCGGTCTCTATGCCGACTCTTCAGAAGTTGGGGCCCACTCAATGACACTCCCCTTGGCCCCTGTCACTACATAGCCCACCTGTAAATAATGTACTGAATCTACAGTGGCTTAAGACCCACGCATTTAAAAACTCAGCCTTGTCTTAAATGACATTACCCAGAACACCCTGGGCTTGATGTCCCTGGTCTACTTTATAAACCACGTTGTCAAATGAATGTGCAACCATTAAAATAAAACAGGGCTCATGCGGCTTCCCCTGGAAATTAGCTCACATACAGGGAGGCTTCAAAACGTTCACGGGGTGGGGAGGAGGGGTTAAAAGGAAAAGATCATGAAAGTTGCCTTGGGCTGTTACCCCAGGGTCAGCAGTTCGAACCCACCGGTAGCTCCAGGGGAGAAAGAGGAGACTTTTCACCCCCCATAAAGAATTGGTCTCAGAAAACCCAGGGGGCAGTGTCCTACAGGATAGCTGGGAGGCGGCAGCGGCCCGATGCCAGGGAGTGAACTGTCCCACATGCCCTCCTTGCGCTGGAGGGGCTGAAGGGGCCCGCCTGTGAAAGCAATACTCCCCATGATCTGCCCACGCATTCCGAGCTCCTCTGGCCAACATTCCGGCAATTGTTGGAGAGAGAGTCTGTAGAACCCGAAACTCGTATAACCTCAAGGTAAGTCAGACGACAGTACTCTGCCCTGAAATTCACAAGAACTGGTTTTAAGAAAGAGTACCATCAAAAACAAACAAACAAACAAAAAACAACGGAGTGAAGGAAGACAGCAGATGGTGTAAGATATGAAAATAATACTCCTTTATAATTGATGTATCAAGGGTTCATGGGGGAGGGAGAGGGGAGGGGTGTGATAAGCTGATACCAAGGACTCAAGTAGAAAGTAAATGCTTTGAAAATGATGCTGGCCACACATGGACAAAGGTGCTTGATACAACGGATGTATGGATTGTTCTAAGAGTTGTAAGAAACCCCGATAAAATGATCTACTATTTATTTCTTTTGGAAACATTTCTTTACATGCCCAGGAAAGTTTGAGGCTGCCGAAGACAACAGTCCCAAGTGTCGGAGTTTAAGGAGCGACCCTGAATTGAAAGCGCCCTGACTTCTTGCACCATTCCAGAGCTTGGAACCATGCAGCTGAAATCGGCTTGGCTGGCATGAGGCTTGTCTTACTGGTCTCTGTGGGCCCCTTGCCCACACTGGACCACAACGAATGTTGTTATCGGTGTTTGTGACGTACTGAGCCCATTCCGACGTGGGGAGATCCTGGCCAGAGTCGGTACCCGTTGGGCTGCAATCCCAGGTCAGTCATCTGCAATCCCACCAGCTGCTCCACGGGAGAAGGATGGGGCCCTCTCCACCATCAAGAGGTGAAGTCCGTGAAACCCAGAGGCAGTTCTGTCCTCTCCTGCAGGGTCACCATGAGCTGGGGCGGACTCCCTGGCAGTGAGCTGGGTTTGGGTGACTTGTTACGCACAACGGAGCAAAGCGCTGCCCAGTCCTGGACCTTCTTTCTAACTCTGCTGCCTGAGCCCACTGTGGCTGCCACTGCCCGGCCTTCCCTTTGATGGCCTTCCTCTCTTCCCCTTCAGCAAGCATGATGTTCTTCTCCGAGCACCAGCCCCTCCTCATGGCATGTCCAACGTGGGTGAGAGGAAGTTTATCGCCACGTTCAATTCCAAGGACATTCTGCCTGTACTTGCTCCAAGATGGATTTATTTCTTCTCCTGGCAGTTCTTGGCCAACACCATAATTCAGAGACACCAGTTCTTCCACGATCTCCCTAGTTCATCATTCAGAGAACACGTACGTAGGAGGTGACTGGAAATATACCATGGCGTGGGTCCTGGGTCCTCGGGGAGACAACGTGGCTTTTGAATGTGTTTACAGAGGTCTTTTGTAGCAGATTTGCCCCCAAGGGCACTTAGTAATTGCTTATGAACCAGCAGAGCCTAGCATCCTTCTAGTGCAAGACCCTCTACAGTGCAGAGCGCTGTACTCTGTCCACCCAGAACCTCGGGACCTGACCTTATTTAGAAAGAGGGTCTTGGCAGATGTCATGTGGCGGAGATGAGGTCGTGTTGGATGAGGGTGGGCCCTAAATCAATGGCTCTCTCCCAGGGTGGGTTGGGGGGAGGGGGGAGGACAGAGACACACAGAGGGGAGCCAGCTAGGAGATTTTCCTGAAGGCGGACGTTCAAGGTTTGCAGCTTTGAGTCAAAGATAGGCAAGGTTTGCCAGCGAAGCAGAGGCATATGATGATTCTTCCCAAGAGCTCCTGATGGAAGCCTGACCCTGTCCCCACCCTGATGTCCGGCGTCCAGCCAGCAGGGCACAGAGAGAGAGAGACCACAGTCATGGGGCTATAACCCGCTCAGTTTGCAGAGATTTGTTACAACAGCGGAAGAAACGAACACAGAAGGCAAACGGGGTGGCCCAGAGAGACCAAATGACCTAGGGGAGTGGCCTGCGATCCCTGAAGCTCATTCAGGGGACTGGAGGGGACTCGAGCCTGCGCAGACATCAAGACTCTGTCCCCAAACCTGCAGACTGAACTCTTTTCACATCAACGGCGTGATGCTGGGTTGGCCGAGGCACAGACTCGACAGCAGAACACGACGTTCTCCGCCTAGGGCTGGCTGCCTTCTTGCATGCACTAGGAACAGCCCCGAGGACCCAGCTTTTCCAGGTCGAAGGAAGCAGCCTCGCTTTTGCGGGCTATTGCCAACTCTCTCTCCACCCCCATCCTGAGACGCAACCCCCTGTGGCATCCTGATTTGACCATGAGCCGCTCATGCGAGGTCGGGGGTTTAAAACCGGCAACCTCTCTGTCAGAGGAAGGCGGTGCTTTCTGCTCCTGTGACGTGTGACGGCCTCGCAAACCCACAGGGGGGGTTCGACCCTGTCTCCTATGGTCGCTGGGAGTCAGAATCGCCTCGATGGAGGTAAATTTGCCTTGGAGTTGCCTCTTCATCAGCAGCTGTGAAACACATGGGGGGGGGAGGGGGATTTCACCTGTCATCAGCCAGGGCCCTCTGCCTGCTTTCAGCATCCCAGGACACAGGCCCAGGCACGCCCACATCTCCCGTGTGGAGCCCCCACTCCCCATGCTGGCCATCTTTTGCCAAGCACCTCACCGGACCCTGGGCTGGGCGGTATCCAGCGCTGGGCTGCTGCGGCCTGCAGTGGGGAGGACTCACTAACGAGGTGGCAGACGACGCGGTGCCAGACAGCCACTCCCCGTGCCCACAGAGCGGGCTGCGGTTTCCCCTGAGGAGGTCTGTGACTTAGCCACGAACAGAGCTCGACCCTGTGGCTGCCACAGGCACTCCCCAGGGGCTGGCGTTGCCATCCGCCCGTTTGCCTTCAACACCCGCTCTGTCTTGGGGCCCTAGCCTCCTCTGTCGGCCCCCATCACCAGGGACGGGGGTGGGGGGGTGGGGCAGTGGGCTTCCTCATTTCCTCTCCTTCCTTCTCCCCCTCTTCTCCTCCCCGAGAAATGCAACCCTGTTGTTTTAGGCCGGGGGTTGATAAATGCCTTTGGACTTGAAAGACAAATTTAGGTCTAACACTTTAAATATAACATTTCATGGCTAGCAGTGCCACCACGGGAGGGGCTCAACCCTCACCCTGGGCACCCACAGCTCGCTGGTAAACACCCCCCTCCCCTCCTTTCATCTCTTCCTTCTACCCACAGGCACAGTGCAAGATTCCAGGGCCACGGCGAGGCACAGAACCTCGGGGTTCCAGCCTCGGGGTCCCTAAGGAATTCAGCATCCAGACGCAGGGAGGGAAAGAGGAAGAGCCCTAGAGGTCACCATGCGGGCAGGCTCTGGGAGCTGGAGACACGTGTGGCTTTCTCTCCCAGCATCCCTTGTGCCCGTGATGCGCTCGGTCTCCCCACCCTCCAATGCCTGCCCGTGGGATGTGCCCTGAGGGTTTGCATTGCGGTGGGGCTGGGAGATCTGCCCCTGCTATTTCCAACAGCAGAGGGGGCCCTGCTCCCAGATAAGGGCAGCATCACACAGTGGTCAGTGCCCAGGATGTTGCTGACAGAAGCCCTGTGGGTCACCACAGAATGTGGCCCGATGTAGTGCTGGAGAGTCAGCCCTGTGGGTTCGCCAGCCCTCTACAACAGGCTCGGAAGCTCCAGTCACCACGGAGCTTGCCCCAGGCTGGGCTTGCTCCAGCCGTGTCACAGGAACTTGAGATGACTCAGAGCCCAGCAGACAGCCACGAGCAGCAATCAACACAGAGTAGCTGTGCACGGGAGCTGGGATTCAGACACAGGGAACATCTCTGCCCACCCTGAGTTCACTCATCTCTCCGACTCCTGCCCCAACCCCTGCCGCCTCACCCTTGTCCACTGAGGCCACTCAGCGCAGAGATTCTGAGACATGGTCAAGTCTACCCTGCCCCATCCAATTCGTCCCAAGTCCTCTAGGATCTCCTGTGGCCTCTGGCATCTGTCCCCACCTCCACCCTGTGTCCTTGTGCATTCCAGGCCTGCTGCTTCTGTTGCTTGAAACTCTGAACCCACGCTCATCCTTCAGTCCTTCCTTTTCTCACCATCAGAGTAAGTTCCGCTGAGCACAGGCTCGCCTGACGCAAAACCTTCAAAAAGCAACCACACAGGAAGTTCACGTGGAGATTCAAGCCCTTCTATAAGCTGGGCCCAAGGGATCGCTCAAAGGTACCATGTCACCACCTCCCTACAAGCTCCAGGCGGTCACATCTGTTCTCTTCGCCTTCCTTCCAGTGCCTGAGTCCCGTGCTGGCCACTGGGCCTCCCTTTTAGCTCTCTCCCTACACTAAGTCCTGAGGGGTAGGCACTTGATCTCCTAGAGCAGGGAGCCCCGTTTCATGCCTAGTAGGGCCCGGATGGACAAATGGTTAAGTGCTTAACCACTGGCCTAAAGGTTGGGGATTCATAACACCCAGAGGACCCCAGGGAGGCCGGACTGGCCACCTGCATCTGAGAAATCCCAGCCTTGAAGAGCCCGTGGAGCAGCCGTCTGTACACACAGATCCTCCTGTGTCAGGACTGACAGCCACTAGTAACCGCCACACAGGGCCTGGGGCAGACAGAGACACGAGAGAAAGATATTGCTGCCCAGTCAATCTCGACTCATAGGGGTCCTGAAGGACACAGCAGAACTGCCCCTGCAGATTTCTGAGACTGTGAACTCATTACAGGAGTAGAAAGCCCCATCTTTCTCTCCCATGGGATGGCTGGTGGTTTCAAACCGCCAACCTTGTGGTTGGCAATCCAGTGAGGAGTAACTCACTATACCACCAGGGGCTCCTTGAGATTAACAGCTGGTAGATGAAATTCTCGGTCGCCCCAGGGATCTGGCCACTTCTTCTCCTACATGTTGACCCCTTCACCATCGAGGAGATAATGGACAGCTTGCCAGAACAGTGAAAGGGTTCAAGTAATTATCTGAACATCGGCAAGAATCAAACGAGCTGATTCCAAAAGAGCTTCCTGAATAACACTCTCAATGTCGCTCACCTCCTCTTTCCTGCCACTCTTTTGGGAACCCCTGGACAAACGGAGATCCCTACATCCTCACCTCCAGCTCCCAACTGTCTCCCTCCCACCTTCCTGAGCCCAGCCTGATGGAAGCAATGAACATCACCATCCTTCCCCCTCCCCCTCCCCCACCCAGTGGGGGACTGAGGACCAGCCCTGTGAGGAGGGAGATGACCCCATCCTCTGCAATCTATTCTTCACAC
>PVJH01018587.1:0-44695 GCA_004026705.1 Nesogale talazaci | reverse complement strand
GGCAAAGAGATCGAGAGGCGGGGTCATGGTCCTCTGTGTTAGCACGGGGCTTGGAGCCAGACAGCCTCCCAGCACGTCCAAAGTATTGTCCCTGGTCTGGCAAAAGCCTTGGCCCTCACCCAATGTGGGAGCCTGGCTTCCCTGGGTCGGGTCCCTCGGGAATTAGAACACCCCACCGGCATGCCAGGGGCCGCTTCGTAATGCCCTGCCTCTGCACTTTTAAATTTCAGCGCAAGAGCTGGAAGCGTCGTTTCTTTGCCCTGGACAACTTTACCATCTGCTACTTCAAGTGTGAACAGGTTTGTAGGGGTTTGGGAGCTCTTCTGAGGGGCCAGAGAAACTGGGTGACACTTGACTACAAATCCACCTGAGTGTGTACAGGAGCAGGGGCGTGACACACACACACACACACACACACACACACAGAGCAAAGACACCACTTTCTCCTCAATATCCAGTGTACGCATCTTCACAGCGATGTGAGAGTGGCCCTGACTTCCTTCCGCCCTGTACACAGAGCCACAAAGGGTCAGCTCAGATTTTATTTTTCATTTCCTGCCTGCTCTTCATGTTGTAGTTTGAAGCCTTGGCTCTTGCCCAGCTGGTGTAAGCCAACCATCTCTGATAAGAGAGGGCCACCTGCCAGCTGGTCTGGCCTATAACCTTCTGCAGACAGACCGACTTACCCATCTCTCCATATTTCCCCACCAGGACCGAGAGCCACTGCGCACCATATTCCTAAAGGATGTTCTCAAGACCCACGAGTGTCTGGTCAAGTCTGGGTAATTGCTATCTCTGCTTTTCTTCTTCTTCTCCTGATCAGGACTCCATTCCTCCTTAGTTTCTTCATATTTTATTCTTCTGAGACTCTGATTTAAAAAAAAAGGCCTGCTCTTTCTAAGAGCTGGGGTGGGGTCGATGCCTCATGGCCGACTCACTGCATGTGAGCTGAGACAGCTGTGAGGGCTCCCTGGGCAGTGCACCCTCTCCCCTTGGAGACAAGCCTCTCTTGGGCGCCCTTGGTGAGAAGTCTTCAGAATGGTTTTCCGATGGCGAGCATGAAGGGTGATCCAGTCCACATGAGAAGGGAGAGCGTAATGTTCAGACGCACCTCGGGCATTAGAAGTAGCTGCAAACTCTGCAAGAGGACCGGAGTTCCATGGGGAGACAGAGCCCTTAGACCAGTGACTTCTCAGTATCTCTTCAGATCACTGTGTAGGTCCACGCTTCTTCCTTCGCTTCTTATGCCTTTTCTCCTCCTTGACACAAAGTGCTGAAGGCCCCGTTATCAAGGTTGATGCATAGCAATTCTTTATTTTTCACACCGGACGGGACAACAAGCCTTTTTCGATGTGTTCCTCTTTCCACGAGAAAGTGATTGCTTCCAGGTGCCACAGGGCACAGCACAAAGGTGTATATGAAGTGGGGACATAGGGCCCCAAGACAAGCGCGCTCTCCGTATCCAACATCAAATGCAAGTGTCCTTCCCTAGAGAGTGCCAAGAGTGTCTGGGCAGCCAGGCGTCCTCCTTCTGCAGCCTCTTGGGATGAGTGTATCCATGTCTGTATCCCACGGACTGTGTCTGCAGAGCCAGACACGTTGCGCAGGAAAACGACTAGCAGTAGGCTCACTTGTTTCCTGAAGCTGTCTGTGGTTGGCAACCTTTATCCCTGGAATCGGACTGGAGTACTACACTGGCCTGTACACGGCAGGTACAGAGGAGGGATATTCCCAGGGATAACAATTCATGGAAGCAGCTACAGAGGAAAATTCCAGAAATGCAGTTCCAGAGGAAGAGAGCTGGGGAGGAAAGGTTGGGCCCGAAGAGCTCCTCGGTGATCCTAGAGTGCCTCTAATGCGATAGGGCATGTCAGACGACCTAGATGCGCAGGAAACCAGATGGGGTTCCATACTAAGAGCGTCTTCTGCTTCCTCTATGTTTTTACTTCTGCCAGACAGAGTCTACATCTGAGGGGGGTGGGGGGGAGTGCGTGTGAGAATCAAGGTCATCGAAGCCAAGGGCGAAAGTAGGCCCCAGGATTCTGCAGGTTGCAGGCCTGGTAGTTTGTGTGGCTTCTTGCTAACCCAGTCAGGGGCTTTTGATGATCTGGGTGATCGATAAGCGCTTGTAGAATTAAAGACGCTCTGGTGCCCAAGCAATGGATGTGGAAGGGGTGGGGACTTCCTTCCTGCTTTCCTTTCGTTTGCATGGTAGTCGATTTTGTCGCTGTGCTGTACTGTCTGTGCATGCGTAGTTTAAGAGGTTAGAAATCTTTCAGCCAGAAAGAACAGTCGTCTCTATTTAGAAACTCAGGAAGGAATAATAATGTTGGTCAAAATATGTTCCCAGGCCCCCTATTCTGTACCTTATAGGTGAGCTTTTCAGTGACCAGCCTTAAAGGGAGGCCCCCTCCTCTCCATGTTACCCTTGGGAGGCGGGGGTTACAAATGTCCCTGGAGTTGGAAATAATTTCCCCAGGGGGCTTTTTCCAAAAGTGGAGTCTGGAGTTGGTCCCTGGATCCTGTGATCCGGATGCCCGTGCTTTCTCCCACGTGGCTTCTCAGTTCTATGCGTTCCCTTCACAGGGACGCCTGTGCCCTCCCAGCCTCCACCATCTCCTCCCAAGTCCTCATTTTTCACGCCAAGCCCCCCCCCCCCCGCCCCCCCGGCCCCGTGACCAGCCTTTCCTTGAAAGGATTCGGACTCTTGGCACATCACATGCAGTCTAGCATAGGGGTCCTCACACTTTTTAAACAGGGCCCCAGATCACTGTCCCTCAGACTGTTGGAGGGCTGGACTATAGTTACCGAAAACGATGAACAAATCCACTGCAGACCCCAGGATGAATCGGCCGGTAATCAGGACAGGCAGTGGCAGCAAAAACACCCGGCGGCAGATAAATGTCCTTGGCGGGCCACATGTGGCCCGCAGGCCATCGTGTGAGGACGTGTCATCTAGCACGTGACTCCAGACACTCGTGTTATGCAGCTCTCTGGGGGATGGTAGAGATCAGCTCGTTCATACCTGATCTATTCCCCGCCGGCCGTGGCTGGAGCCACCTGGCAGGCAGCTCTCACTCAGTAAGTAGCTCTGGGCAGAGACTCAGCTCCCAGGACGCACACTCCATTGGAGGTACTCATGCCAGCTACTCTCCTCTTCCTTCTCTCCTCTCTCCGACCCCTTGTCTCTTGAGCCCAGTGCTCAGGCGCAGCAACGCAAGGAGCTTGATGAGATGGCTGCATGCGGGCAGGGAGGTGTTTAGAAATTGAGGACTTGGCTTCCCTCGTGGCGATGAACAGCCTCTACTCTCGGCTCAGACCTGGGTTCAAATCTCCTGTCTGCCACTTTTTAACTCGAGCGCGGCAGGCAAGTCAGTTGACCTCTCTGGACCTAGGCTTTCTCATCCAGAAAAGGAGGAACACTGTACCTACCTCATTGGATTGTTGAGAAGAGTCCATGGAAGAGTGTACGAAACATACACACACACAAGGGTGCTTCACATAAAACACTTGGTAGATTGTAGCTATTGAAAAAAGAGGAGGGCTGAGCCCCGGTGGCGTAGTGGCTGTGCGCGGGACTGCGGCCCACTGGGATGGAGGTTCAATTCCAGCTCCACGGAGCAAAGGCTGGGCCTCCTACTCCCACCACCTGAGGGCAGTGATGCCAAAAAAAAGAAAAAAGAGGAAACTGGTGGGAAATTGAGGGGTACGGTGGATATTAGATAGGAAGCTTTGGAGGAAAAGGTGCTTAATCTTGGGGATTAAGCTGTGTGGGGAGGTTTATCAGGCTAGGGGACCCCCCCCCCTTTGAGACCACCTACTGAGGAAACAAGCACTGAGGGGACCCCGGGTGTTTGTTGAGTCGAGTGATGGAGGAGCAGTGGCATCCTCACTTAGTGTGAGGCAGCCTCTCACTAAGACCCCCAACCCATTTGTTGTAACACGCGGGTCCTGGTATCTCAGGATAGATCAAATGGCCACTCCACTGCTGGCATGATGGGTAACTTGCTTTCTCTCTTTCCATCTAGTGATCTTTTAATGAGAGACAACCTGTTTGAAATAATAACGAACTCCAGGACCTTCTACATACAGGTAAAATGCTCAGAGAAGACTTAGACGTTCTCTTTTTTATGAACGGCATTCTCATAGGCCTTGACTTGCCCTTTCGCTTTCTGTGTTATTTTTGTTCGCTATTTCAAGGTGGTAAACTTAGCCCCCGAGAGTCAGTCTGGGGTCTCATTTTATTCTCAACAGGATGTTTGCCCCAAACTTCCCGACCATGAAATCATAAAAACAGGCTGAGTCCCTGGGCCTGGGGTGGGGCTGGGGGGAAATGTCAATATGTAACATTTGCTCTTGGCTGCTGGGCTCCAATTAAACAGAGAAAAGGAGAACCGGTCAGTGATTTCACTTCTCCTTGGGAGGGTATTTATAAGCCCAGCTATGGGTATGGCCATCACTGTGTGCGGAAGGACAACGGCACAGAGGGCCCTGCGCAGGCACCAGGTGCAAAGCCCAGCTGCACAGAGAAAGCCATCCTTGGGGCTCTGATGGTTTAGTTACCAGAAGCTTCTTCCCTCCTCTCAGAGCTTTGGAGAGCTCCCAAACCCTCCTGAAAAGCATAGGTGCCAGAAGTCAGGTTCCCAACCAGGGCCTAGACTCTCCAGCCAAGACGTGTTAGCCATCTACAGAGTACTCCGATGCCTCGAGCCTCTTAGCCATCCTGGATACCTGGGGGGTGACGTGCTCAGCTGCCCAGCCACCAGGTGGGTGGTTCAGACCTACCAGCTCCACTCTGAGGGAAACGACACGGTAGCCTGCATGCACAAGTGTAGCAGCTTTGCAAATGCTCTGGGGCAGTTCTTCTCCGTGCTGTGGTCGTTGTGAATCTGAATCATCTTGGTAATAGCAGGTGAGCATTCAGTGCTCTCAGTGGCTTGGACTCTAGTTATAGGAACTAGAAAGATTGGCTTGAATATACGAAATAGCTGAGGGATAAAAGCTCGACGCCATCAACGCTGCCAACTCAGTGACCCTCTCGGACAGGATCGAAGAGGCCCTGTGAGTTTCCAGACTGTAACCATCCCCTACTCCTTTTAATCCATGTAGTTTTTTCCCATATTGGAAATGTACATGCCGAAGCATTAACCAATTTAAGGACTTCGACATTTATAATTCTGTGCCCTGTATGCGTATGGGAGTAGAAAACCTTGTCTTTCTCCCTTTGGAGCAGCTGATGGTTTTGAACCGCTGACCTTGCTTTTAGTAGTCCAGTGCGTAATCACGCCATCACCAGGACTCCTGAGCCGAGAGAGAGGGCCGGTAGAGAACAGCGGGAAATTGCAGAGGTATTAAAGAGGTAGACTTTAGGAGGACTTGGGAATTGGGTGGATGTGGCGGCCCAAGGAGAGACAAGGAAATGGGCAAGATTTTAGGGGTGATCTTCGGTGCGGCTGATGTGTCAAGCAGTGCGAGGGGACACACTGGAGGAGGAAGAACTGTTGGGTAGAAAGGGGGGTGGCTCGGAACTTAGCGTGCTTGTGGGACAGCCACGGGGAGGTCGGCCGTGTGATGCCTGAGAGAGCGATGGCACGAAGTACGTACTTGTCAAGGGAGCACCGACTAGCTGGTTAATAGGGAGAAACGGAAACGCAAGCAAACCCTGTTCGTGAGATACTCATTCCGTCATCTGCACGAGTGTATGTGCCTTGAGCAGAAGCTTCTGATCTTCCTGTTTCCTGCTGTCTTGTACGCCCCATGTCTCTGGTCTGAAAGAGCACCCGAAATAAACAGATGAGAGAAGGGATAGGTCTGATTGCAGCACCTAACACAAAGGGAACCAAAAGTCGGAGGAGAATGTAGATTAAAGATAACTCACAGGGTACAAGAAAGGCATTTTAAAAAAATCATTTTATCAGGGGCTCCTGCAACTCCCATCACGATCACTACATCCATATGTATATGTGTATGCAGATCACATTTGTACATTTGTTGCCATTATCATTCTTGAAACATCCTCCTACTTAGACCCTTGGTATCAGCTCCCCATATTTCCCTTCCCTCCCCAGGTCTCCTCTCTCAGGGGCCCTTATTAATTTATAAATTATCATTGTCATATCGTACACTGTCTGATATGTCCCTTCATCCACTTCCCTATTATCCATACCCCAGGGAGGAGGTTATATGTGCATCCCTGCAATTGGTTCCCCCTAAGAAAGGGATTTTTGAAGACCAAAGTTTGGCTTTATCTGGGGAAAAGTCATTTCATCCCTCTAAGACTCATTCATAAAAGCTGGATGTAAGTCAAAATCCACAATCACCCAACTTTTGGTCTCAAGACTCCTTTATGTACTCAAGCATTTTGGAATTACCCCAAAAGAAAATTTTGAATTATTTAAAAATAATTCATTTTAAAATAGCAACTATAAAGTGATTGTAAATTAATGCAGATAACATTTTCATGAAAAATTACTATCTTTTGGAGGAGTAGCATTGAAGCGTAGCATTGCTTTATATTTCTGCCTATCACTTTAATGTTTGGCTTCACAGAAGACACATAGGATTTACATGTCTGCGTTCAGTCTATGGCCATATGGAATTTTTGATTGAAACATATGAAGAAACTCTGACCTTGCACTGAGAGATCTTTGGCAATGTAAGGGACATTGTAAGTGCAAACAGTTGTGAATATTCTTAATTGATTTGACACCAGGTCTCGACAGATGATGACTTTGTATTGACTCCGCGATGCACAGGAACACCTGCGAGGGGCTTGATGCACAGGGTCATGCGGGGCCCGAGCCCCCTTGCTGGCAGCTCTCCGCAACCAGTGAGTGACAGGTGGAATCCGAAGCCCCATCAGTGAACTTTCGATGAGTCCACTAAAATCCATGGGTCCACTCTGCCTTCTGCAAGGATTCTCTTATCCAGTCACGCTTTTGACGTTCACTGCTTCAAACCATTGCGTTTGGAAATTGGTGATCTCACTCAGAGCTTCCAAAGGACGAGACATTTTTAAAAAATTACATAATGTAAACAAAACAACCCCCCCCCTACTTATGAAAGTCACCACCAGCATCATCAAGAAAGTCTTTTAATTATGGAAAGCCTTCAAGCTCTCAGAGGCAGATAGAAGTCTTCTGAAATTCTAAATTTTAGTTTGATGGTTTAATGTTTATCATAGGTCAAAAAAATAAAGATGATACCATGACTTCCCTTGACCTTACAGACTCGTTGAATTCACTTTTGAGAAGTCTTTCAGATGTATCATTCTGAACAAGTTTGGCTGACAATTTGGCCAGTCATTTGTTTCAAGTTAACAAACAAAAACATGTTTCGGAAAAGGTTTCTGTTTGGGGTGGTGACAAACATGGATCGTGGAGAGGGTAAAATGTGATTTAATGCCACTGGATTGTGTATGTGTGTGTGTATATGTATATTTGCTTTTTTTTGTTTGTTTGTTTTTGGCATCACTGCCCTCTGGTGGGAGTAGGAGACTCAGCCTTGCTCCTGGAGAGCTGCTGCTGGATTTGAACCGCCAACCAGTGGGCCGCAGTCCCGCACACAACCACTACGCCACCGGGGCTCAGCCCCTGAATTGTATATCTTCCTAAAGTTTTTTTTGTTGTTTTTGTTTTTGGACATCACTGCCCTCAGGTGGTGGGAGTAGGAGGCCCAGCCTTTGCTCCGTGGAGCTGGAATGGAACCTCCATCCCAGTGGGTCGCAGTCCCGCGCACAACCACTACGTCACCGGGGCTCAGCCCTGAATTGTCTATCTTAAGAGTGGTCGATGGTAGTTTAATGTATTTCACAGCAATTAACATAAAAAGCACAGCCCGGTTTCAAACCTAAGATGGAGAGGAGATGGCCACAATGAACCAGAGACATTCACCTCTGAATTAGCAAAGGCCAGCTTGCGGTAACAGAGTAGGTACCTCGACAGATCTATCATGGCGCCAAAGATCCAGGATCTGGTAATAAGCAGATAGCAAAGCAGACAGTGAGAAAGGCAGGTGAGGTGGCAAGTTTGCCAGCAGATATCCAGCGGTACCTTAGGGTGCCACACATCGGCAGATCAGCCACGGCAGATTCATTGTTTCCCAGGCTTGGCGTCGGGAGATTAGGCAGCTCAATTATTTGAAAAGACTCATGGAAGCATGTTGCAGATGACTCTTGGTAACTTCCCAGAAGCCCCGTTGTGAAACTAAGGTATGATAAGGGTCGCAGGATGAGGACTCGAGTGAGTTGTGCGTGTACCAGAACGCTGATACCGTTGTTTAATTTAGACTATAAGGTCAGTACCCTTGGAACTGTGCAGTGTTTCCAAAGATGGGATTGATTCTTGGAAAGAAGGCAGGTGTTGTCAGCTGTTAGGAAAGGAGGCTGCAGAGTTTGGAAGTAGAAGAAAGAAAGAGCAGCCAAATTATTTTTTTGGGGGGGGGGGAGATAATGGTCTCTAGGATTGGTTGCTTCAAGCCCCTGTACATTGAACACTGTAAGGCTCATTGTACAGTCAAGAAGACGGACGTAAAGCTGTAGGCTGACATTATTCTTTAACACCCTTTCACCTCAAAAACTGCCCTTGAGGACAGAAACCCTTCTTGTTCTTTTGAAATAAACTCTGAAAACAACTTCTAGCTACACATGCGCACCAGGAAGAGATGAAGGTATGAGCTTGACACTTTCTTTTCTCATTCCACTGAGTTTTAAGAGCCCCCCCACCCTTTTTAATAGTTCACCATGGTATGAATGGACTTTAGCCTTAAAAAAAATTTTTTTTAACCTCTGACTCATGAAGCTGCCTAGTACTTAGAGACACTTTTGAAAGATTTGGATGAGTGCTGAGTACATGCCTTTTCTAAAAATTCAGATACATGGAAACAACCACCCGCCCCCTCACTTCCCCTGCTTCCCACCAAATTTCTAAGGTTTCAGTGAATTTTTGCTGCCTGTCCTCTTCTTAAAAGTACTGAGAGGAATTGGGATTGGAAGCCTTAACCCCAGAGTGACTTTTTATAAGTTAGGTGGCATATTCCATTTCTTTCCTTATGGAATAAATTATCCCTGCTGTTCTTTTTGGGTTATTCCAAAAAAAAATGTTTACTAGAGGCTTGTTTTTATTTTCATGGCTGATTTACTACCTAGACTCCTTAGCGTAAAAGGAAATTAGATAATTAGGGAAGAAATGTAATTGATGAAAGAATTCTAGCTCCGATAATTGTTCATTTTCTCTTAATTATTAAAGGAGCTCCTGGTGGTGTAGTGGTTCCAAACTGGGCTGCCAATCACGAGGGCAACAGTTTGAAACCACTAGCCGCACCGAGGGGGGCAGATGAGGCCTTCCACTCCCGCAGAGTTACCATCTCCGAACGCCCTGGGCAGTTCTCGTCTGTCCCATAGGGTGCCTGTGACTCACCCCTGAGCTTGATGGCAGTGAGTTTCTTGCTTGTTTATTAATTATTAACACTTTAAAAAGAAGAGTCAATTACTTTATTGTTAGCAACGATTTTTTTTTTTAGCATCACTGCCCTCTGGTGGTGGGAGTAGGAGGCCCAGCCGTTGCTCCTGTGGAGCCGCTGCTGGAATTGAACCTCCATCCCAGTGGACCGCAGTCCTGCGCACAACCACTACGCCCCTGGGGCTCAGCCCCAGCAACGACTTTTTTTTAGCAACGATTTTTAAAACGATGACATTCAATGACAGCAAGGATGCGTATTTTAAAAATCTTATTGTTGGTGGATATAGGAACAGAAATCTTTGATATATGTGATAAGAGCTTTAAAAGATTACCCACTCTTACAGATAGCAATTTCTCTGGGAACTGAGGAATCAGAAAATTGAGAAAAGCGTTGTGTATATAAATATTCAAAGCAGTATTTTAAATTACTTTACCTTTTTATTGGGGGCTCTTACATCTCTGATCACAATCCATACATATCCATCCATCCATACATTCTGTCAAGCACATCTGTACATATGTTGTCATCCTCATTCTCAAAACATTTTCTATTTGAACCCTTGGTATCAGCGCATTGTTTTCCTTCCCTCCCCAGCCCCTTTCTCTCATGAACCCTCGATAATTTACAGATTATTATCTTTGCCATGCCTTACACCAACCGCTGTCTCTCACCCATTTTTCTAGTGTCTGGGACAGGGTTATATGTCGATCGTGGTGATCAGTTCCCCCTTCCTACCCGCCCCCACCCCCCCTACCCTCCTAGTGTTGCTACTCTCATTATCGGTCCTAAGAGGTTTACCTGAGAGCAGCATTTTGTATATTAGAGAAGTAGCAGAAGTGCTTATTAAGGAGGGAGGGTTGGGTGCATCAACCAAGTTGCATACATTTGATGACTATTGTGCATCCACTAAAGACACTGACCAAAGATGTTAGATAACATCCATTTACTTGATAGATTATTAAGTTAAAAAATCAAAATATTATAGATATTTAATTCCTTCCCCCCCCAGAAAAGAAGGATACATGAATATGAAAGAGACTGAGAAAATATCAGTTAAGCTTCTTTTTTTTGTTTTGGAGATTTTAGGAGACAGTAATTTTTTTTCTTTCAACATTCTTTTTCACACGTAGACCGCCAAACAAACTCACTGCCAGTGAGCTGACTCGTAGCCACCTGCAGGACAGGGTAGAACTGCCTCTGTGGATCTCTGAGGATTGAAATCACTTTTCTTTGTTTTTTTAATTGTTTTATTGGGAACTCTTACAGATATCATAACATTCCGTAGTTCAATCCCATCAAGCATTATTGTACCATTGCTAACCACAATCAGTTTCAAAACATTTTCTTTCTTCTTGAACTCATTGATATCAGTTCCCCTTTATCCCCCCATGCTCCCCGCAGATGCTTTCCTTTCTTTTCTTTTGCAATCCCCTATATCCATTCCCATACAGTTCCGCTGCTCCCCTCAGTCTTGTCAGTAGTAGACAGCCTGATCTTCTTCCCTTGGAGAGCTGGTGGCTTCAAACTCCAGACCTTGCAATTAGCAGCTGTGCCCCTAGAGCTGTGTGTGCGTGTGTGTGCGTGCATGCACACGCCTGTGTATCACCGCCATGTGCATATCCTTAATGAGAATCCATTACTGTAAAGTAGGAAGAGGCAAAAATGATTAAATTTTATTAATGCATGAATCTGCTTCTGTGCTTTTGAGCCGTTTTCTGTGATTCGGTGAGTCCTTGCTAAGGAAGCTGCCAAGGCTTATTTTTTGATAGTTCCTAGAGGGAGTTTGCTGGTGAGAACCCAATTCCCCTTGTCCTGATTCCTACTCACAGAGACCCCAAGGCCAGGCTAGAGCAGCCCCGGGGGTTTCTGAGGCTTACGCCTTTAAAGAAAAAATCATTTTCTTGGGGACTCATACAACTCTTCACCATCCATCCATCCTTCCATTGTGTCACATCCACACATTTGTACATGTTCTGCCATCATTTTCAAACCCATTTTCTTTCTACCTCAGCCCTTGGTATCACCTCCTCATTTTTTCCCCTCCCTCCATCATGAACCCTTGATAATTTATAAGTTATTGTTATTTTTTCATGTCTTATACTGACTGATGTCTCCCATCACCCACTTTCCTGTTGTCCATCCCCCCAGATCACTGATCTATTTATAATTGTGATATATAATTGTGATATAATTGTGATCTATCTAAAATTGTGTTCTATCTATAAATTGTGATCTATCTATAAAATGGTTCCGTCTTCCTCTTCCCTTCCTGGTATGGCTGCTCTCAATATTGGTCCTGTGAATGGTTATCTGTCCTGGATTCCCTGTGTTTCCACCTCTTATCTGTGCCCGTGCACATGCTCTGGTCTAGCCAGATTTGTAAGGTAGAATTAGGGTCGTGATGGTGGGGGAAGGAAGCATTAAAGAACTAGAGCAGTAGTTCCCAACCTTCCTCATGTGGCAACCCTTTGATACAGTTCCTTGAGTTGTGGTGACCCCCAACCATAAAATTATTTTCGTGCTACTTCATAACTATCATTTTGCTGCTGTTATGAATCATCATGTAAATATCTGAGATGCAGGATGTATTTTGGGGGGGGGGGGCATCACTGCTCTCTCTCCAGTGGTGGGAGTAGGAGGCCCAGCCACACTGCTGGAATTGAACCTCCATCCCAGTGGGCCACAGTCCTGCGCACAACTACTACGCCACCGGGGCTCAGCTCCACAGGATGTATTTTCATTGCTACAAATTGAACATAATTAAAGCAAAGTGATTAATCACAGAAACAGTGTGTAATTCGATATTGTGAAATATTTATTTCTAATTACTAAAAAAATGAAATTTTGTCTTCAAGCATAGGCTAGCATGAGTAACAGTCTTCACGTTGGGTACTTGTATGTGGCCATAACTGCCCGTGGGTGGACCTGCCTCGAGACGGATAGAGAAGCAATATTTCAGTTCCTAAGACCATCAGAAACATGTGTTTCACTCCTGTGAAAGGGTTGTCCGACCCTCAAAAGGGTCCCACCCCACAGATTGAGAACCACTGAGAACAAGGAAAATTGTATGTTTCGTTGGTGCTATCCTGCACCCTGATCGGCTCATCTCCCTGCAACCCTTCTGTAAGCGGATGTCCAATTGCCCACAGATGGGCTTTGTGCCTCCACTCCACACTCCCCCTCGTTCACTAGGATAGGAATTTTTATTCTGGGTCTGTGTTGCCTGATACTTGATCCTATTGACACCTCATGATTACACAGACTGGTGTGCTTTTTCCATAGGAGCTTTGTTGCTTCTCAGTTAGATAGCCACCTGTTTATCTTCAAGCCGTAAAACCCCAGATGCTCTATCTTTTGATTGCCGGGCACCACCAGCTCTCTCCACCACATATGCTTATTCACCCGCTTTGTCTTCAGCGATCATGCCAGGAAGGTGAGCATCATGGCGTGCCAGGTTAATATAGCAAAGTATTCTTGCATGGGGAGAGTACTTGAGGAAAGGTCCAATGTCCATCAGCTACCCCAATACTAAACTTTTACATATATGTACATAGGTCTATTTCCCCACCATTATCTACAAATATATTTACATATATAAATGCCTATAGTTAGACCTCTATAGATGCCTCCTGATTCTTTCCTCTATTTTCTTTTACTTTCCCTCTTGTCCCACTATCATATTCAGCCTTCATGTGGATTTCAGAAATTCCTCTCGGTTCCATTGCCCTGGATCAACCCCACCAGGCCTGCTGCACCCTCCTCACCATCACTTTTGTATCACTTGTCATTTCCTTGTAGTTTGTTAACACCCACTTCCTTTCCCTTGCCTCCCCCTCTCCCATGACCCCCCCAACCATTCATCCCATTGTTTTCTCCTCCAGATTGTTTATCCTGCCTATCTTACCTAGATAGACATGCAGAGATATGCACAAAAAACAAGACAGATAAGAACAAAGCAACAAAAGAAAAGAAAACAACAAAAAATACCAATGACGAAAAGAAAGAAAAACCTATGAATAGTTTAAAATCGGTTTGTTGACCTGTAGGAGTGTTTTCCAGTTGAGTCTGATGGGGTGCCTCATGTTGGTCCCACAGTCTATTTTTGCTACTCCTTGGGGACTTCCTTGCTCTGTTCCCCTTGCTGTTCCGCTGCACACCCCTAGTGTTTTGCCTTGGTGTGGTAGGGTCAGATCGGGCACAATTCCCACACTATCTTTCCAGTGTTGTCTTCATAGCACTATGGGTCAGTGAGAGACGTGGTGCCTTGGGGTGGGGCCGGCCCTCTGGTCCTCTCTGTGCGTTGGCTGCTCTGAGCAGGGGTGTCATCCTCAGGGCTTGGTGGGGAGACTTAACTCTTTACGTGAGTAGAAAGCTCCGACTTCCCCCCCCGGAGTAGCCATTGGCTCCTAATTGCTGCGACTACAATGTGTAGCCATTAAGCCACCCGGGTGTGTGACCTACGGTTGGTGAGGGTAGCATGGATATGGCGTAGTGGAGGTAAGATCCTTCACTGGAATGATAGAAGTAGTGTCATTTAACCTCCCTGGAAATCAATTATTGGATTGTCACAAGGGCGCTTTTCAAATGTGCTCATGAGATGCCAGATCCGGTGCTTGTCTCGCCCTGGGATCCCAGCTCTGCGCTTCCCTCAGCCCTCTGGCATTCTCACATCAAATCAAACTCTGTTTCCCTGCGGAGAGAAATCTCCAGGATCAAAATCTTCTACATAAATGATCAGCTTACTCATTCAAACAGAGGCAGTTTGGCCCTTAGAGGTGGGGATTACCTACCCTCATTGTAGTTTGAGCATGGGGTAATGGAAAAATTTTTTTCTTTTTTTCAGGGAAAGGGCAGTGTCTGAGAGATCCGAGGCTTACTGTGTTCCCCTTGCAGTAAGCGCCATGGAGTAGACGGGTCTGACCTCCTCTGCCTTCCCTATTCCCACAAGACAAGCCTCCACGCTCCATCTTCTTTACCTATACCCACACCTATCGTCCTCCCATAGCCACACAGCTCGCAGGCAGTACTCACAACTGAGGGACTTTGTTAGGGAAGTCAACAGGTTACCGCAAATGAGGATCGGCCAACAGTCAGGATACGGCCATGGGTCTCTTGAAGCCAGCAGCCACTTCTGTCTCAGGTTCCTAGTCTCATAGTCATGTGGTCCCTCGGCCTTTGCTTCGATGGACCAGGACGCCGGCCCCCTGTCCCTCTGTGCCGCAGTTCTACGGTCTGGGCCAGTTCAGGAGAAGGAAGCCCTTCATTTCGGAGTTGCTCCTGTGAGTCTCTGGGCCCCATTCATTGATGCATCTGGTCTGGGCAGCTTCACTTTAAAGGATGCCTAGCAGTTAGTAAGAATAACATCTGGCTTAAATAAAATAAATAACATCTGGGGTCTTAAAGGCTTGTCTTCAAACAAGCAGCCATCTAAATGAGGTGTCAGCTAAGCCCCGATTGGCTGTGTTAGCCGAGGATTGTTAATAAGACTATGGACTTCAGCAGATGTCCCCAAGACCCTGTACTTGAGGGATGTGAGAGTTATTAGGCAAAGAGCAGTGTAAAGTCAATCATGGCAGACACAGGTTACAATGTAATCTCACTGATCTCCTCTTTGACCCACTTTAAAGTTGTTCAGTTGTTGGTTTTTTTTGGGGGGGGGGGCATCACTGTCCTCTGGTGGTGGGAGTAGGAGGCCCAGCCCCATTGCTGGAATTGAACCTCCAACCCAGTGTGCCGCAGTCCCGCGCACAACCACTACGCCACGGGGGCTCAGCCCCTGTTTGTTTGTTTCTTAAGTGAAGGGGTACTCTCTGGGGACCAAGCCTCAGGTCACTGTGCTCTGACCCTGGGCAGGGACGGGAAGAGCCTTGCTCTCGTGCAGAGTGCACTGGATGACGGCAGATGCGGTTAGGTTAGCATTTAACACCTTATCACTTGGCTCTCCCCTTTGACCCATTTAAAAGTTGTTCTGGTTTTTAATGTTTCCTGTTTTCACTTCATGCCTTTCTCTGTTACCATCTGTCTTTTTATTGTTTTCTTTTTTGAATGTTGCCTGTGTGTGAAATCCAGCATGGTTAGATCTCTGGAGAAAGGAACTGGGTTGGTGACTCACTGGGTGTGAGGCAGGGGCGGGCTTGGGGGAAGGTGAGCTGGTACCTGCCATGAGGACCAGGACAAAGGAGCTGCTCGGACGTCGTTTGTGGTGACGATTGTGCTTCTCTTCTTGCTACGGTTGAGCTGTCGGGTTGTCTCATTTGGGAACTGTATGCCGATGTAACTGTTTTGATAAAAGAAATAACATTAGGGAAGATGAAGGAAAAAAAGGAAATTCCCTCCACCACCCCTCAGATCATAGAATCACACGAAATGAACTACAGCTAACACTTAGGGAGTCTCTCCTCTGGAGCAGGCACTGCTGTAGCTTCTGCACCGGAAGGTCATCGACTGCTCCCCCAGCAGTTCTCCCGGTGTGGGGGTGGGGGGTGGCAGGTCAGTCCAGGTCACAGCAAAGTACCTTTTGGAAGCACCTTGGAGATGAGGCCCTGGTTATATTTGGGGGCTAGGATGGATTTTTCTAGGGGAGGAATTTTCGTTTTCTTGGGAAAACAAGAGGTTGTCAGATAACTGGAAAAAGTCAAGAGGTGGAGAGCTTATCAATCAATGTGCCGCTGTGGACTGTGAGAGACACGTACCCGGTCCTTCCTGCTACGTTGTCTTGACCTAGGGTACTCGGGTAGGAAGCTGTTTTCCCTGCAAGGATCTCCTGCACACATCTAACCAAGAAGGGTTGTTTTAGGAGATACAAGTTACAGATTAGAAAACAAAACCAAGCACCAAGCAAACGTGGTCATGCTTTCTCCCGGTAAGACACGAAGAAGAGTCTGATGTGGGATGTGGAAGCTTCGGAGGAGACCTGGCGAACTTTGCTGGCTGGACTGTCCTGCCGGGGTATACTTTCACTTTCATGCATGTGGGGAGGCAGTGAGGCAGAGGGTGGGTAACGAAGGTGAGTCTTTAGAGGTTAGGAATTGGGTCCTGGCTTCATTTCATCCCAACATCTCGTGCGTGTGCGTGTGCGTATGTGTGCGTGCGCGTGTGATGCCAGAGTTGGCCCCTCAGTAAAGGTTTGCTGCAGTTCTGTGGGCTCGCTTCGGACTCACGTTGACCCCACAGAGAAGGGTAGAACTGCCATCCCTTCCTCCCCTGGTCTGCACGGTGGGTATGAGCCGCCAACCTTTCCATTAGCAACCGAGCGCTTTAACCGCTGCACCACCAAGGCACCTTACATGAAGGAAACCCCTTGCCTTAGAAAGTGGAAACCACAGAGAGCCTGTGGGTTTTAAGTCTGTTGCTTTTCTTTTTCTTCACAGAGCTACTGCTGCCCCCTTCTGGGGTTGAAATGTTGTTACAGTTCTTTTTAATTTCTTTACATTCAGCCATTTTTTGAGAATGGGGAATTTTTGAGTGGCTGGGGAATCCAAGGTCTTGCTTTGACTCAGTTGGTAGCGTCGGAGAAAAGCTGTTCTTGGAGCTAATACTTAATCCTTATGGAGGGATTCAGCTTTAATGGGCTTGGAAGTGGGGTTATGGGCACTCCCCAGGTTACAAACCAATCTCCTGTAAAGGGTATCTATTAAAAATTCAGGGTATACACAATGGTAATAACAATTGGACATTGCATTGCAACGCACATCAAAGCATTTTTCCTGTGTTGTTTTTCTCGTGGGCAAGCAATAGAGTGGTTTGGGGGATAAATTTAGCCCTAAGTCTGCAGAATTGTCATGTGGCACTTTGGGATACTTCCTGTTTGAATGTTGCACACCCTTCATATTTGTGAACTCTTAACTCTTAAATCTCCACCCCTAGGAAGCCTCTAGAAGACTGAATCTGATAAGGCTGGGTTTCCTACTTACTCCTCGTTGCCATCGTTAGGGGCCATTGCTGCGTACAACGTTATGGAACCCTGCCTGGCCCTGGGTCATTCTTTCAAACAGTTGCTCTGTTTAAGCTCGGCGTCCTCAAACAGGGGCCCGTGGGCCACCTGCAGCCCACCAAGGACGTTTATCCAGGTGCCAGGTGTTTGCCACTGCTACCTGTCCTCCTTAGCAGCCTATGCATCCCGAGCCCGCAGTGAACTTTAGTTTTTTTTAAACTATAGTTTTTTTAAAAACTATAATCTGCGGGACAGTGAACTGGCCACCTGTTTAAAAAGTTTGAGGACCCCTGGTGTAAGGCCATTGCTCCAGCTACCTGTCAGTCCATCTCATTGAGCATTTTCCCTTGTTTGCCCACCCTCTCATTTACCAAGCATCATGTCCTCCAGACTGGGCCCTTCTGAAAACACGTCCAAAGCAAACGAGGCACCCTCCCACCATCCTCACTTCTAAGGCACTCTCTGGCCGTACTTTTTCCCAGAGTCCTTCATTCATTCTGCCGACAGCTCATCTGAATAGTCACTATTTTTTGCCGATGTCGTAATTCAGAGGCCATGATTCTTCTTCAGTCTTCCTTATGCACTAACTTTTGCATGCGTTGAAGGTGACTTAAAA
This sequence comes from Nesogale talazaci, assembly GCA_004026705.1. Classification (NCBI taxonomy): domain Eukaryota; kingdom Metazoa; phylum Chordata; class Mammalia; order Afrosoricida; family Tenrecidae; genus Nesogale; species Nesogale talazaci. The sequence continues at coordinate 26,687 of PVJH01018587.1, read as the reverse complement.
TACTATAGCAAAAAATGAAAAGAATGGGGGCTGAACCCCGGGTGGCGTAGTGGTTGAGTGTGGGACTGGGGGGCCACTGGCTTGGCAGTTCAAATCCAGCAGCAGCTTTCCAGGAGCAAGGCTGGGCATCCCACTCCCACCAGAGGGCAGTGATGCCCCCCCAAAAAAAAGAAACACCAAAAACAAACAAAAAGAAAAGAGAAATATGATAGCAAGATCAGGCGCACCCTAGTCTTTGGAGAGACAGCTTTGTTCTTTAACATTTTAAAGAGGTTTTTGTTTTGTTTTGTTTTTTTCCTGCACAGATAGTCTAAAGCAGCCTGTGGGTTGCATGCCACCCCTTTGGGGGTTGAATGATCCTTTCACAGGGGTCTCCTAATACATCCTGCATGTCAGATATTTACATGACGGTTCATAGCCGTAGTAAAATTATAGTGATGAAGTAGCAATGAAAGTAATGTTATGAAAAAAAATAATGTTATGGTTGGGGGTCACCACAACACGAGGGTTCGCGGCATGAGGAAGGTTGAGAACCACTGGTCTGAAGCATCATGCCCTTTGATTTTTTTAAAAAATCATTTTATTGGGGCCTCAAACAACTCCTGTCACAATCCACATATCAATCCATCTTATGTCAAGCATATCTGTTACCCTCATCATTCTCAAAATATTTGCTTTCAATGTAAGCCCTTGGTATCAGCTCATTTTTTCCCCTCCCTCCCTGCTTCCCACTCCCTTGTGAACCCTTGATAATTTATAAATTGTTACTATTTTGTCATATCTTACACATGTCCTTTGATTCTTGACAGCTCTTCTGTTGATGTTGATTGTGGACTCAAGTAAAATGAAATCAGTATTTTCTCCACTTATCATATTACATGCAGATTTGGTTGCAAGGATTTTTGTGTTTTGGGGTGCTAATTTTGGGCAGAACATTTAAACTAGTTCTTAGATTTTTCTTGAGGGGTGAAAATTCTTCATTTCTGTGATTATAAGAATTAAATGAGTGTATAGGGAACCCTGGTGATGTAGTGGTTACCCACTGGGCTGCTAATAATGAGAATAATAAGCAGTTTGAAACCCCCAGTTGCCCCAGAGGAGGAATTTTTTCTACCGTCACGAAGAGTTCCAGCCTCAGACACCCACAGCGGCAGGTCTGCCCTGCTCTGTATGTTGCTGAGAGTCAACATCGATCACTGGTTTTTTGGTGAGTTTGGTTATTTGGGATAATTTAGTGCCTGTAGGAAGCCGTGTTCTTCAGATTAATTTTATAGGTAATTCATCCAGCACTGCTCACAAGAGCTAGAACATGGAGGGGCTGAGGTTCAAATCCAGCAGCAGCTCTCCAGGAGCAAGGCTGGGCTTCGCACTCCCACCAGAGGTCAATGATGCCCCTCCTCCCAAAGAAAGAGCAGTGGGGGCTGAGCCCCTGTGGCGTAGTGGTTGTGCGCGGGACTGCGGCTCACTGGGATGGAGGTTCAGTTCCAGCAGTGGGGCTGGGCCTCCTACTCCCACCACTGGAGAGCAGTGATGCCCAAAAAAAACCAAAAAAGCAAAAAAAACAACAAAAAAAAGAGCAGTGCTGGATGAATATGTTTGCTCGTGTTATGACTCTTTACTTATTTAGGGTGCATACCCAGGGGAGGAATGGCTGGGCCACAAGTAATTTCTCTGTCCAGTTATTCGGGTGACACTGTGTCGAGTTCTACAGTGGTCTACGTATTTACAGTCCCACCAACACTGGATGAGGATTTCAATTTCTGCATCCTTTTCAGCATTGTTTTCTGTTTTAAAGACTTTGGCTGTCAGGGCTGAACCCCGGTGATGTAGTGGTTGTGCACGGGTCTGCAGCCCACTGGGCTGGCGATTCAAATCCAGCAGCAGTTCTCAAGGAGCAAGGCTGAGCCTCCCAACTCCCACCAGAGGACAGTGATGTCCCCTCCCCCCCACACCAAAAAAAAAAAAAAAAGAATTTGGCTGACATTGGCAGCGTATGGTGACAATCTCATCTTTAATTTAAAGCATTGTTGTGGTTGTTGTCTTACGTTAAAGATGTTTTAGTGTATCTGGAAGCGTCTCTTTAATTATTTTACGAACTAAAAAGTATACTAATATACTCAGACAAGCATTTGACCAACTGACTTTAGATATCAACTGTTCTTAACGATCTCAATTTACATATGAATCTGACTTAAAGACAGAATTAGAAATGGAACTAATTCATCAAACACAGACTGCCTACATGCAGTTCAGAATAATGACAGTGGAAAGAGGAATGAGTTGAGAATTAGAAGAACACAAATCTAGACCAACCCTGTCCTACCTTGAGGCTTTCAGAGTCTCACTTTTCTTTTATCATTCAGAGGCTGGACTGGAGCAGAGGGATGATGTGCTTCTATAGGGGACGGAGGAGGTCCAAGTCACAATCCTTCCTACCCCAACCTTTAGCTGTGTTACATATTTTTTCCCTTTCTTTTTTAATGTATTCGATGTTTTATTTTCTTAGTGGCTGCTGTAACAGAAATAGCACAAGTGGCTTTTACTGAAAGGAAATTGATTTTATTTTCTCACAGTTCAAGAGGCTAGATGTCTAAATTCAGCCTGTGGCGCTAGGAAAGGTCCTTTCTTCTTTGCGATTTCACCTTCCCCTAACCAGCTCCCCTTGGAGTTCCTGGGATTTGTAGGTGAATCTGCTTCTGTTGTTTTCCAACCGTCTTTCTTCTCCCTGGTAGGCGTCCTTGTCTCTGGGTCTGGGCTGCTGCTTTAGGACATGCTCTATGTAGAAGCCCTAGCCATAATGCTAAGGGAGCGTTGGGCTACTACCTTGCCAGCCACTCCTAGGGAAAAATCCAAGACCTTCCGCTTCCTGTGCAGGGCCATTAAAGGGTTCTGTGGCGTTGGGTTTGGGTTTGGGGTTTTTGGCTCTATACCGATAAGGTCCCATTACCATACCCAAGAACCTATTCTCCAGTAGGGTAAATCTCACCGGCATAGAGGTTAGTATTACAACACAAGGAGCCTTGCTGATGGAATGGTTACAGATTGGGCTGCGATCTTGAAGGCTGGTGGTTTGAAACTGCTGGCCGCTCCTGAAGAGAAAATAGGCCTTCTACTCCCATAACAGTGTAAGCCTTGGAAACTCACAGGGGCAGTTCTTCCTTGAGCACTGGGGTCACTAGGAAGAGTAAGCAGCAACTCAGTGGCAGTGTTTACAAACGTTTTCTTTTTAATCGAAACATGTTTTCCATAACAGATATCAAATAAGATTTTGCAGAGCGGTGGGGGGCGGGGGGGGGCAGGGATAAAATTGTCCATAAAAGTTGGAAATCCATCGGTATCAGATGATCTCTGAGGGCCTCTGCAGTTCTAAGGGTGTGATTGTATGAACTTTGAAACTGAGTCAGAGAGTCGCAAGCTGAAATCGTAGTGCTAAAAGTTTCCCTTGTGGATGTTGTGGATGTTTTGCAGGCTGACAGTCCCGAAGACATGCACAGCTGGATTAAGGAGATCGGGGCAGCTGTCCAAGCCCTGAAATGCCACCCCCGAGTAAGTCACTTCCTTTCTGCTGCACAGTTAGTGCCAACGGAAGAGATGACTTCTCCTTGAGCGGGCATGTTTCATTTGGTGATGTAGGCAAGCGGCCCAGTGCCTGGAGGCGGCTCAAGCCCCAGGCGGTCTTGTTTTCCTCTTTGTACGGATTTGACCACACGGTTTTATTTCTGTCTTTTGGTGGTTGGGGGAGGTGAGGGAGGGTTGGCGTCAGGTCTCACTGCTAGGTGACTCTGCACCCCGGGCTCAGACCCGACCCCCCACCCCCGGAGTAGCTTCTGCAGAACACATTTGACTCGTACAGGCCAGGGTCTCTGCACCTGTGAAGTGATGATCCTGGGCGCGCTTGTCCTGGGGCTTGGAGGCGGTGAACGGTGCCGTTAACTTTGCTTTGCCCCTTTATTTTTGTAGGAAATGTCCTTTTCCAGATTGATTTCCTTGACCCGGCCCGGAAGCTCCAGCTTTGCAAGTGGACCGACCCCTGTTTTGTGCAGAGGGCGGGCCCCCGTGGAAGAGAAAAAAGCCCTCTGCAAGACCCCCTCGGTGGCCTCCGCCTGGCAACCTTGGACCCCTGTCCCCGCAGCTGGGGCCAAGCTGCTTCCAGCCGAAGCGATTCCCGAGGACTCGTTCTTCGTGCCCCGACTCGCGGAGGACCACCCTGCCGGTGTGCTGGCCGGCGCCCGGCTGAGGCACAGATCGGAGCCCCAGCACCCGAAGGAGAAACCGTTCATGTTCAGCCTCGATGATGAGAATATACGGACCTCGGATGTGTGACGCGAGCCCCATGCTGTGGAGGAGGGCTGGGGGCTGGGGGCAGTGAATGGGGTTACCCTACCTTGTTGGAGGACCGTCAGAGGCCCTCCTGTTCCTGTGGATTCTCCGTGGGAGGGGCGCGTCCTGCGGGCCCGGTGGTTTTTTTTTTTAAGGTATCCATGTGGTGTATGTAATTTGGGAAAGCCACTCATTGGAATCTATAGACAAGCCCCATGGACAGTAGGCAGGCTGTCGCTCATGGACTGCCCCGATGTCTCCTCATGAGGGGGTAATTGTTAGCAGCTCCTCTCCAGAGGAGACTGGGAGCCCCGTTTCGCCCCCAACCAGGCTTTATTTCCTTGTCTTTGTTTTTGTTCATTTTGTTTTCAGGTCAGGCTTGAAACATCGGCCAATCACCGGGCTTTCTCCCGTTCTTGTTTATTGACTGAAGTTTGACTGTGAAATAGGCTGGTAACGAACCCAGCTGGAGCGAGGAGGTGGGGCTGGTGGAAGCCTGAGGCTCCAGCTTGCTTCTGGTCCATCCTGAGGAAATTGTAACAGCAGAGGATCTGGTTAGGTCTTCAGGGAGTAGAAGGTCTTCTAGGGTAGGCTCTCAAGATGACTTCTTAAGAGAAGATGAAGGGATTTGGGTAGGTATGGGGAATAATCCAATCCCAGTGCATCGTTCAGTTTTGGAAATTACTCTGTCCTCTTCTAGATGTCCAAAGACTATAGGGTCCTCACTGGGATGTGAGAGACGCCAGTGTCTGTGCCAGGCATCAAGGACAGGCTTATCAGTGTTATGTGCTAGGGATGGTGGGTTGGTGGGAACATGGGCTGTGTAGAGAGTATAAGAGTTTGATAATTCACACAGGGGATAAGTCATCTCTATTTTAGAGATTCAGATTTGGTTTAAAGCAGGTGTTGTGTTTAAACATCTTTGGTCTGTGTTTCCCAGGCAGAAGATGTAGTTTAGCAAAGATAGTATCTTAAATCCTTGTCCCACAACCCACACTCCCCCACCCTTCTTTCCCCTATAATGGGCCACTATTATAAGTGCTATGTATTTGATATCCTGGTAGATTTACATACATTTTATTTTTTTGTGTTGCCTTTTGAGTGAAACTCTGTATGCTTGCATAATCAAACCCTGTAATTCTACTGAGGCTCCATGTCTTCAATAGCTAAGAGATACAAAAATAATCTAGAGATTTATATTTTTAATAAAATAGAAACTGGGTGTAGAAACATTGATTTAGAAGTTATAAATTTAGAGGCTAGAGAATTCCTAGGTGGAAGGGCACAAGACGGTGTGCTTTTACCCACGTTTTAGGGTCTGCTTTCTTCCACTTGACCAGCAGATTCAATTTTCAGGGTCCCTTGAAGAAGTTGCCCATCCAATATAGGTTTGGATCCTAAACCAGTGGTTTCCCTACAGGGAGAAATAGTTCCGCTTCTTTCCATCTATTGCTTTAATCACCGTGATGAATTATGTTTTTAAGTTAAAAATTAACGATTAGAGGAAGAGCTTTTTTTTATTTTGTGGGCCTCACTGCCTCCGGTGGTCATGGGAGCCCACCCAGTGCCGCTCCTGAGAGCCGCCGCTGGGTTTGAACCGCCAAGCCTGCGGGCTGCAGTCCCGCACTCAACCACTGACGTCACCGGGGCTCAGCCCAGAGGAAGAGCTTTAAACAAGACACTTTTAAGAAATCTCCCTCCTTATATCCAAATTCAGTGTGGAGGCTGAAAATACTTGACCACAAGATTCTGAGTAGCTTAAGAGGAATCTTTTTCTTTTGGCAGGTTACTTAATTCTTTGATGTCTGTGTCATGTTGAGAACTTTCCCTGCGAGTACTGCATTGGCACTATCCTTAACTTACACTTGACCTGGCCCAGTGATGTTGGTATTAAAAAAAAAAAAGGGATAGGGACTCAACCAACTTTACTCTCTTTTCTCTTTTTACAGATTCTTGTGTACATTTGACCCCTTATGCTTAGTTTAGGAATTATTTAATAATGTGTGATTGAGATTACAACATTAAATAGCTTGGGATTTAGAAGCCATTCAATACTCTTAAAAGTTCTTTGTCTCTGGTTTTACCTTTTAATTTTCCAAGAAAACCCTTGGGCATGTGATAATCAAACTCATGAAATGAAAAGAAGTGAAAACTTGATCTCTGCTAAACATTCATTGGTTTGTGGAAAAGGTGGCATATTTTGGTAAATCAGTTCCGAAAACCTCTTTTGACATACATTGTCTGTTGCCAGATTGCTACAGTTAAATTAATTGGCCAATAATAGTAAACTGGGCCTGAGCCCCAGTAGCGTAGTGGTTGTGCGCGGGACTGTGGCCCACTGGAGTGGAGGTTCAATTCCGGCTCCACAGGAGCAAAGGCTGGGCCTCCTTCTCCCACCACCAGAGGGCAGTGATGCCCAAAAAAACAAAAAAAAAATAGTGAGAATATGTGAGATTAAACATACATCCAGACTGTTATTATCTTGCTAAGGGAACTCAAAGTTAATCGGGACATGAGTCACAAATTCCAGTCGGCATTTGGGAATTTTAAATGAGACCCTGGTTAACAACAAATAAAAACTATGTTAAATGAAATCATCGCAGAAAAGCAGGCAAATTTCTAAACCGTATATCAGAAATCCTTTTTTTTTGGGGGGGAGGGGGCCTTACCCTCTGCCTGCTAATGCCAGTACACATGCTAGTCAAAGATGCTGCATGTCCATACTGCCAAATATAAAGCAGAACCCAATGGAAGGAAATAGAATGTGTAGACAGTACACGTTAGCAGTTAAATGCATGGGCTCTGGAATAAAAGCAAGGTGACAGCCAAAAGGAACCAGGAAAGGTGGATACAAACTCTGCACAGCATGATGCCAGTTCTATTATGCTTTTAAGCTGGTTATTTACCCAGCAGGACAGGAGTCAGGAATTCAGGTGGTCTTCCCAGTAGCTGAATTGTTTTAGCCAGCAACCATTTGTGAATGCTTTGAAGTCAGTTAAAAGTAGTTTGACTTTTTTACATTGTGAGATGATACAAGTGTACTATTAAGGAGTGCATTGTGTGGAGTGCTTTCAGGTCAATATATTGGAGGCACATATCTATTTTTCTCAGCATGATGAGCTCTGGTGAGAGAGATATAAAATCCAGGATTTCAGCTCACCCGAAACACAGGTTTTTCCCCTTTCCTGCTCTTTGATAGGGTCTAAAAAGACCCATGAATAAATACCTGGTTAAGTCAATTGAGCAGTGGGGCCAGGTGCTTGTTGTTTCTGTTAAATTAGGTAACAGGCAGGTGACAAGAGGCCAGGCGTTGAGTTTCCCCAGTCAACTTGGCTTATAAACATTGATCATGTTAGGCTAGTGTATTAAGCATTTTCGATGGCCTCTCTTTTAACCCCATCCCGCCCACCTATTCTGTTTTTCATATTACTTCCTGCAACAGTCAGCATTCTGCTAGGTAAGAGTGTGATTAAAGCGTATGTCTCTCTGGGCAAGAACACACCGTTTGAGCCCCTCTCCCACTGCGATGAAGGTGTGGCATGATTCTGTGTTTTGAACCAGTCCGTTTGAGCTGTGAAACGCACTCGCTGTGCGCACTGAGCTGAGTGCATGGAAACTGTTATGCTTCTCATTTGATGTGATCACCTAATTGGTATGTAGCAAAAAATAATTTTCTAAAACCGTTTTGTTGCTTGTTTTGTAATAAAACCATGTGAAATACTGCAATGTGGTAGTGTGTTTTCCTAACGCTGGCCTCGGCCCGGCCCGTGGGTGGGAAATCGGTCCGCCCCCATTATTAGTTTTATGGCTTTCACGAGGTAGGTCGCTCCTCTGGGTAGGGTTAGGGGGCCTCCCTCCTTCACCCGTGGGTGGGCCTGGCCAGGAGTGGGAGGGGGTGGGATTTGTGTGGAGCCGTCTGCAGGACGCTGCCTCTTAAAAGTCCGAGGGTTGGCAGAGGTGGCATCGCGTCCAGGAGCGGGCCGTGACTCTGTAGAAACAGTGGCCGGCAGAGGAGTCCCTGGGAACCAAGGAGCAGGAATGACCAGTCCCCAGCTGTGGCCAGCCGGCCCCGGCCAATTCCTCCTGATGTGGCTGCTGCTGCTCGCGGGGGCGCCGGTGCCCCGAGTCGAAGCCAGGCGACCCCGCACTTCCACGCCCTGCCCCGCGGCCTGCGAGCCCACGCGCTGCCCCCCGCTGCCCACCTGCCCGGCGGGGGCGGTGCCCGTGCTCGACCGCTGCCGCTGCTGCCGCGTGTGCCCCGCGGCGGAGGGCGAAGCGTGCGGCGGCGCCCGGGGGCGGCCGTGCGCGGCGGGGCTGCAGTGCCGCGCGCCCTCCCCCGGGGGCCCGGGCGGCGCGGGGCTGGGCACGTGCGGGTGCCCCGCGGCGGGCGCGGCCGTGTGCGGCAGCGACGGGCGCACCTACCCCAGCCTGTGCGCGCTCCGCGCCGAGAACCGCGCCGCGCGCCTCCGCGGGGCGCTCCCGGCCGTGCCCGTGCAGAAGGGAGACTGCGGGGATCCAGGTGAGCCGCACGGCGCGCGCCCCCGCCCGGGCACTCTCTCCTGGAAGTTTCTGGAGCCGGCCGTCCTGGGGTTCCGTCTGGTCTAGTTGGTCCTGCGAGCCTCGCGTTCTTGTTCTTGGGGTTCCTTCCTCCGCAGGGGCAGGTGCCTCTTGAACCCGCTTCCCAGGTGGTTTCCCTGAGATGGATTGGTTTCTTTCCATGCAGGGATGATGTCTGGTCCCAGATAAGGTGACCAGATGTCTCGCTTGTTAACAATTTAACAACGCCCCGCAGCGTTTTAAAATGAAAATAAATATATGACAATACTATTTTTGTGTTCTATGAAAATTTTTGTTGCTCCATATAGACCAAATTTTTAATCAAGAGCCCCCCGCCCCCCTGGTCAGTGGTGTCTCGCTTAAAATCTGGTCACTTTACTTTAGAGCCTAGCTTCCCAGCGGAATAAACCCAGAGGAAGGAGAGGGAGGGAGGCGACAGGGACTGAGGCGTTGAGGTAGGACACGGGATGTAGCCAGGGAGCGAGGGTGTCCACGGCCTGACCAGATCCCACCGTCTTCACAGGGATCAGGAGAGCTGGCCGACTCCGGAGCAAGTACAACTTTATCGCCGCCGTGGTGGAGAAGGTGGCGCCAGCTGTGGTTCACCTGCAGCTGTTCCGCAGGTAAAGGAGATCAGCTCCTTTCCAGGCCAGGCTCTGGGTGCCTGCTGTGCAGGTGGCACCATCCGGCACCACTGCTAGGTGGGCAGTTCAAACCCATCAGCTACACGCTGGAGAAAGAGGACGCTGGGTGCTCCCACCAGGCTTTGTGACCTGGGACACATCCAGCGGGGCTCTGAGTCGGTCGTCTGGAAGGCAATGGGTTGGGCTCCACCTTGCTCTCCCCGTTTCCTAAGCATTGTTTAGCGGTAACTGTGTGATGGGAGAATGGAGACACAAAGAGGTTGAATAACCAGTTCAAAGTAGTTCAGTCAAAACAAAGAAAAACTTAGGCACAGGAATTCTGACGCCCCATCTGGGCCACTGTATGCCCGTGGAGCTGGTGTTTCTCGCTCAGATATGTCAGACAAATTTTAAAGTCCCTTCTCATACAGTTCTGATAATGTCCCTTCCATTGGCCAGCAGCGTCCTTGATAGTTATTCTTTGATGATGGTGCCCCCTGGCCTGTAGGTTAGACTTCTTTGAAGAGGAGGGCCTTTGGTTTCTCTTTTCACCAGCTCCGAAGAAGGGATTCACCCTGGAACCAGAGGGTTGGAACCAGTTTGCAATCTCGGACTGTGCACCCGGAGCTCATTTATCCATGGGGAAATGGAAACACAGGGAAAAGTGAACTATCTGAGAGCCTTGTGATGGAAGTGCGTGGTGAATAAATGTGCTGCCCATTTCCACTGCTCCTCCCGATTTCCCTGCCCTCTGCTTTACCATTCTGCTGAGACAGGTCACCTCTCGGCACCCAGGACGTGCCTGCGTCCAGTGGCTCTGGGTTCATCGTGTCTGAGGATGGCCTCATCGTGACCAACGCTCACGTCCTTACTAACTGGCAGCGGATCCAAGTGGAGCTCCAGAGTGGGGAGCAGTACGAAGCCACTGTCAAGGACATTGACCATAAGCTGGACCTTGCACTCATTAAGATTGAGCCAAAGGTGAGCAGTCAGGGGCCAAATCAGTCTGCATATGTGGGGATTTTAATCCATTCCTTGACCACCACTCCCACATAATCCTGCCTATGCAACGGATAATTTTCCCTGGCTTCCTTTCTTTGGTGTTCTTTCTCTTTTTGCTCATGCTCTCTCTGTGTTTATCTGTACATTTATAACCATTTCTATGAACTTCCCCCCACCCAGTTTTTATTTTCTCTTTTCATTACTTCTGCAAGTACTGCTTCTGGAAAATGTATTTGTCTGCTTGCTATATTACATCAGCTATTATTCTAATTTCTCAATTATGATAAATTCTCTAAGCTGTTAAGAATACTCTTTTCTCCTTCGGATTTTACTTTATTATTATTATTTGTTTTTTAATTTTTTGGTTTTTTTTTGGGGGGGGCATCACTGCTCTACGGCGGTGCGAGTGGGAGGCCCAGCCCCATTGATGGAATTGAACCACCATCCCAGTGGGCCGCAGTCCCGCACACAATCACTACGCCACCGGGGCTCAGCCCTTAATTTTATTTTTTAAAGATCACTTTTGGGAGCTTCTTATAGTTTAATAACATTCCACACATTGATTGTAACTAGCATATTTGTACATATGTTGCCATCATATTTTCCAAAATATTTTCTACTTGAGCCCTTGATATAAGTTCCTCTTTTGTCCCCACCCTCCCACCTCCAAGAATCCTTGACCAAGTATACATTGCTATTATTTCATATTTTATACTGTCCATTGTATCCCTTGACCTACATATCTGTTATTTGTTCCCTTTGGGGTACTATATACTCAACCTTGTGATGGGTTCCCCCTTTCTCCCTTTTCCCCCTCCCCGTTATAGCTCTTTTTTTGGGGGGGGGATCACTGCTCTCCGGTGGTGGGAGTAGGAGGCCCAGCCCCCCTGCTGGAATTGAATCTCCGTCCCAGTGGGCCGCAGTCCCGCGCACAATCACTACGCCACTGGGGCTGAGCCCTGTTATAGCTCTTATAATAACCCATAAATCAATTATCAAGCATATTTGTATATTATGTTGCCATCATTATTTTCTAAACATTTACTTTCTTTTTTTGTTTGTTTTTTTTGGGAGCATCACTGTTCTTTGGTGGTGGGAGTAGGAGGCCCAGCCTTTGCTCCTGTGGAGCTGGAATTGAACCTCAGTCCCAGTGGGCCACAGTCCTGCGAACAACCACTATGCTACCGGGGCTCAGCCTAAACATGTACTTTCTATTTGAACTTTTCTTTTAACCCTCCCACCCCCTCCTACCCTTGTAACCCTTTGACAAATTATAAATTATTATTATTTTCACATCTTATACCAGCTGCTGTCTCCCTTCGCCTGTGGTTTCTTTCTCCCTCCTCTCCCCATCTTCCCCCTACCCTTCTGGTATCGCTACTCCTGTTTCTGTTCCTGAGGGGTTTATCTGACCTGGATTCCATGTGTCCTGAGTTCTTATCTGTACCTGTGTACATGCTCCGGCTTAGCCTGCAGTGAGAGGCAGAATTGGGATCATGAAAGTGGGGGTGAGGAAACCTCAAAGAAGCAGGCAAATACTGTGTGTTTCATCAGTGACATACTTAACCTTGGTTGACTCATCCCTTTCTTGCAACCCTTCTGTGAGGACATGTCTCATTGTCTACAGGTGGGTTTTGGATCTCTGCTTCAGTCCCCCTCATTCTCAAGAATATGTTTGTTTGTTTACTGTTACCTGATTCCATTGACACCTCATGATCGCACAGGCTGGTATGCTTCTCCCATATGGACTTGTTGCTTCTCTGCTAGATGATGGCCTGTTGAACTTCAAGCCTTTAAGACCACCAGACGCTGTATCTTTTGATAGCCAGGTACTATCAGCTTTCTTCACACTTGTTTTTTTGTTTTTTTTTTTAGTATTCAGGCTTTTTTTTATTATCAGTTGGTAATTACACAAAAGAAAGTAACAATAAAAACTCTTTTGACACTGTACATATTATAGTTATATAATTTGCTTTATACTCCAGAATAAAACTTGTTTCAAAATCAATAATTTTTAGCCTAGTAGTAGAAGATAAATAGCATAATCTAAGATTTTTAAGTTTTACCAGTTATTGTCTTGTCATTTACACTACATGTAGAGTTTTTTCACCTATGAGACTATATGAGAAAATAATTATTTTTCTCCTCTTCATTTTTAATATGGTCTTTTTTCATGTTTAATAATTTTATTGGGGGGGCGCATACATTTCTCATCATACATAAATACATATATTGTGCCACGCTTCTTCATATGCCTGCAGCTGTCACCGCTCTCTGAATCTCCACCTTTTCATCGGAGCCTCTGACTTCAGCCTCCCATCCCTTCCCCTCCATCCTTGCTTCCCACTCCCCCACCAACTCTCAATACTTCATAAATTATTGTTTTGTCATAACTTACACTGCTCGATGTCTCCCTTTGCCCTCTCCCCCAGTGTCTGTCCCCCCGGTAGGGGGCTATAAGTAAATCCCTGAAGTTAGCCCCCCCTCTCCACCCCACTTTCCCTCCACCCATCCTGCAGCTTCATTCCCACTACTGGTCCCACGGGGTTCACCCATCCTGGGTTCCCCGCCTTTTCATTTCTCATCTCCACGGTATGTAGAACTGGGACCATGACAGTTGGAGGGAGGAAGCCTTCAGTAACTAGAGGAAAGTTGTATGCTTCATTGCCGCCTCACTAAGCCTCACTAGCCTGTCTCCTCCCCAAGACTCCCCTGTGCGAGAGTGTCCAATTACCCACAGGTGGGTCTTGGGTCCCCACTCCGCTCTCCCCCATTCGTAGTGACGTGGTTCTTGTTCTTTGATGTTTGATATCTGCTCCCTTCAGCCCCCCGTGATCACACATGCTAGTGTTTTTCTTCCATGTGGGTTTTGCTGCTTCTGTGCTAGATGTTCATCCATTCACCTTCACGATCCCTGGTGCTTTATCATTTGGTAGGTGGGTGCCATCAGATTTCCCCTCTGTCTGCATCTGCTCCCTTCTGTCCTCCACAATCTTGTCACGAGGGTGGGCACACAGTAATATGATTTTTGTTCTTTGATGCCTGATATCTGGGTCTTTCCACATCTCATGGTCATGCAGGTTGGTGTGCATCTTTTAAGTGAGCTTTGTTGTTCCTGGGCCATATAACCACTTGTTCACTCTTGAACTTTTAAGACCTCGGATGTCACATCTTTTGATAGCCGGGTATCATCAGCCATCTTTACCACTCTTGCTCAATCCCCACATGTCCTCAGTGGTTGTCTCATGTGAGATTGCTCACAGTGGTACAATTTTTTCTGTCTGATGTCTGTGGCCTGGTCCTTTTGACATCTCGTGGCCACTTCTTCCCTGTGGGCTTGGATACTTCTCCGCTAGATGGCCATTTGTTTGTCTTCAGGTTTTGAGACCCCAGACTCCATGTCCTTTGGTAGCTGGGCACCATGGGTTTTCTTCACATTTGCTTACGAACCTATTTGACTTTCAGTGATCACATTGGACCAGTGAGCATTCTGAAATGCCAAATTAGTAGAACAAAGAGTTCTTGCCTTGAGGGAGAGCGCCTGGGTAGGGATCCAAGATCCAGCTTCTATTTTAGTATTAAACATGTATCAGGATTGTTCCCACCTTATAATATGTGCTTATGTTTACATATGTAAATATCTGTGTTTAGACCTCTGTAAGTGCCCTTTGCCTTCTAGTTCCTTCCTCTATTTACTTCTGCCTTCCTCCCGTTTCACTGCCATACTCGGTTATCATGGTTTCAGTACTTTCTATTACATTACCCTTAATTTAGCCCCACCAGGTCTCCCACACCCTCTCCGCCACCGACTATGGACCACCCGTTGTTCTCCCCAGCCCTGCGTCTGTCCAGGCCCCCCTTCCTCTCCCCTCTCCCCTGTGTCCTCCCAGTCTTCCTCTCCTCCCCACTGTCCAACCAGTAGTGCTGCTTTCTTAATTAGATTCAATTTGGGGGCTCAGCCCACATTTCTTTCCCACCATATGACCCCCAAAATGTCCTCTGTCATTGTCTACTTCTGTAAGGAGCAGGTCCTATTGTTTGCCTTGTCCCCCCTGTGGCATAGGTTTCTGCAAGGGCGTAGTCTTCTGGGCGTCAAGGGCAGGGCTCTGGTCATCATGAGGACTGGTCCATCTCTCTTTCTCATCCTCTGTATCTACCTGTCTCCATGCGGGTATGATGTCCAGGTCTGGATGTAGCCAGCCCTGTAGCAATCTCTTTTCATGCCTTCTTCCATGTGTCCACTGTCTTCATGGTTGGGTGCTTCATGTTAAGATCTGCTTGCCCGCTCCAGCTTCTGTGGAGATAAGACCTGCACTCTCCCCCCAGCGTGGGCTAGAGTCCTCCTCCCTTTGATATCCTTTCACTTTAAAGTCCCCCCCCCCGCACCTTTCCCTCTCCCTTACTGTGCTGTACCCAACATGTACTTCCCTGGGTTTAGTTCCCTCTCCTCCTCTTTTCCTAAATCCCTACCCAACTGTTAAGCTATAGGAGGCTTCTCCTCATACATACCTTGTTGATTGCACTTACCTTAAGGGACTCATACTGTATTTCTCCTTTTGTGATTGACTGACTTTGCTTAGCATAATTTCCTCCAGCTCCTCCCACGAGGAGACGTGTTTCATGTGCTCCTCAGTGCTTTTGAGTGAGGCATAGCACTCCATTGTGTGTATGTGCCAGAGTTTGCTGATCCACTTGTCTACCGATGGAAATTTCAGTGGTTTCCAACTCTTTGCCATAGTGAATTGCGCTGCCATAAACATTGGCGTGCATACGGCTGGTCTTGGTTTATTCCTTACCTCTTCTGGTTATATACCCAGTAAAGGGATAGCTGGGTCATAAGGTAGCTCAATTTCCATTTTCCTTAGATATCACCAGACTGCTTTCCATAGTGGCTGTACATATCTACAGGACCACCAGCAATGTAGAAGTGTCCCTATTTCGCCACATCCCCTCCGGCATCAGTTGTTCTCTGATTTTCTGATTTGGGCTAACCTCAAGAGTGTTAGATGGCATCTCATGGTTGTTTTGACCTGCTTTTCTCTGATGGCTAATGATCGGGAGCATTTTCTCATGTATGTATTGGCCATATGAGTCTCCTCCCCAGTGAAATTTCTTATTTCTTTTTCCCATTTCTTTAAACGGTTAACTGTTTTCCTCTTTTTGCAGGCAAGGAGGGCACCACACTTGTTTATGCACCCATTTTGTCTTCAGTGATCATGCTGGGAGGGTGAGCATCACAGAATGCCAGGTTGTTAGGACAGTGTTCTTGTGTGGAGGGAGGACTTGAGCAGAGGCCCAAAGTACATCCACTTCCTCAATGTATTGTTATATAAACATCTATTTTTATAAATTAATATACTTACATAAGTACACATCTATGTATGTACCTCTACCCACAGCTTTGCTTTCAGATCTTTCCTGGTTCCTTTTCTTTCGCTGTTTAACGTCCTCCTTTCCCACCATCACTCTTGCCCTTCTGCTGCCTCTGAGTAATTCCTCTCACCCGACTGCCGTTGTGCCAACACCCCCAGGGTCTCGAAGTCCTCCTGGTTGTTGATTGTAACTCCCTAGTTACCACCCTGGGTATGGCGTGGTTTGTTCACCGCTCTTTTCCTCTGCCTCCTCTTTCCCCTTATTTTTTATTGTGAATGCCAACTTGAGTTTCTGTGCTTGTATTGAGAAATTGTTTATGTCCCCTGAGTTCTAAGTTTAAAGCAAAGACTATGAAATTCACTGTCATACACATAATTTAATAAATTATACTGAAACGTGTGAGAGTCGGAACTAGAAAGGATTACCTTGCTTTTCTGGTCTGGCACATTTCCTGTATTTGACAGGGTACAGTCTGACCTTGTTCCATTGCTCATCTTAGGGGAAAATATTGGTCTTCCTTTCCTGGCAGGTCTCAGACCCATGGAGATTCTGGTTTCTGGAGGTTTCACTATATTTTGTTGTTCTTGGCAATACACACCATGAACATAATGCCAATTGAGCAATTTCTGCATATACATTTCAATGACATTAAATACATTTGAATTGCGCCATGATTTGTACCCTTTTCTGAGTTATTCCTCATTAACTTAAATTCACTGCCTCCTACCTCATCTTTTGAATTGCTTCTGTCAATTTGATCCCCCTATAAATAGATATTAAAAGGGTACAATACCAAAGAAAACATTTTTTCCCCCCAGTTAAGTTAAACTCTTTGGGTTGAAGAAGACTTGCGCTATGGGAGAAACCTGGCTAAACAAAGTTTGACATCCCCACAGCAGTCCTGACACCCTCTGAGAGCTTTTGGAAATGATTTGAGATACTATACAGATATAAATGTATCACCCCCAGGTTATCTGTGTGTGCGTAAAAGATTGTTGAGAAGCGCTGTTGCGGTTTGTTAACTTTGACTGACATGTTTGAACTGGACTTGTGCTCATGCTAATGTCAGCATCTGTTGGGTTGTTACTTCATTGGTGGTTTACTTATGGTAATTTCTAGAAAACAATACTTTCTGACCTCGGAGATGATGCTGATCACCTTAATGATTGAGAATTTGGTCATAGTTGGAATTTTAGAAAGAAGTGTAGAATCTATGGGGTAGATGGTTCTTAGATGATAAATACCCAAATGGTATTGTGTCATAGAATAGGGGGCTTGAAAATGTGCATAGAAAAATGGGATTGAAAGATTAGATTTCCCCACAAACCTGTCCTATCTCCCCTGTGTGTGTTGTGTGCATGCATGCACGCATGTGTGAGTGTGTGTGTGTATATATATATGTGTGTGTGTATGTGTATATATGTGTATGCATGTATGTATATCCCACAAATGCTTCCTGGTCTGTTCATCATCTTACCTCCCTTGCCTGTACGCAGTCCGACCTCCCTGTATTGCTGTTGGGAAGATCATCGGACCTTCGGGCTGGAGAGTTCGTGGTGGCGTTGGGCAGCCCATTTTCTCTGCAGAACACAGTCACGGCTGGCATTGTCAGCACGACCCAGAGAGGGGGGAAAGAGCTGGGGCTGAAGGATTCCGACATGGATTATATTCAGACGGATGCCATAATCAACGTAAGTCACCGAAGAGACGCAGCCACAGCACTTAAGATACTGGCTATACAAGGAGAGGGAAACCTCCCGGTGGCCCTTTTTCCCCTCTGGCCTTTCGGATGAGTGTTTCCCAAGGAAAGGGATAGTACCACCCCCACTCCACCCCCAAACACACACACACCTCTGCGGGAGAGTCAAAGGTGGGGGGGGTGGTGGCGCGCGACACTGGAGTGGCCAATGGGGGGTTGCAAAAGAAGATGCCTGAACTTTATCCTGGAACATGGGTTTCGGTACAAAAGTTTTCATTGCAGGGGGCTGCCGAGTAATTTTCTTTCTTTTCCTTTTCTGGAAAGGAGGGCGTAGGCCAAGTAAGCATGTGATCTTTGAGTTAAAATTGTCAAACTGTGAAATCCTTCCAGGAGGGGTGGGATGTCTGTTGTTGGCGTTCAACCAGTGTGATGTGAAAACTGGGGAGCCTCTCGGGATCTGTTTTGGTCCTTTTGCTAGTGTTTTAGATTTAGATTTAGGAGCTCAGTTCCCATGCTTTGGAGGGAGGACACACTAGAGAAGGCCGCATTAGGAATGAAGCATAAATAATAAGGAAAAATGCATTCGTGGGCCTTACTAAGGACTTTCATTTTGCTCCTCTAATTCTTTCTCTCTCTTTTTCCCTCAAATTCTCCCTTCAGCATGGGAATTCTGGAGGACCTCTGGTGAACTTGGTGAGTGGTCCCTCCTTGTTGATTCATGTCTTTTGCTAACTTTCCAGGGCTTTGCAAATTCTGGGAGGGAGACATGAGTGTCTGCCACCCTAATCAAGAGATTTGTGGAACACTGCTTTCCTATTGGATCTTAAAGAAATGGTTAGGAAAAAATTCAAGATCTTTGATGAATTTCCTTTCTGAGCATGTGATCTCATTCAACTGAGAGCTGCCAGGATTCTGTCCTACTGCCATGGCTTTCTCTCCAACATGCTTTCTGTTTTCATTGGCTCATTACCAAAATCCTGGACATTAACCCCGATTTATGACAAACGATCAATGGTGCCATGTAATATGCATCCTTGAAGACCTCTGGCTGCTACATGTTAAGACATCTTAACCAATAATCCTAATAACATGATATGCCTTATCCAGTTTTCAGGTTTAACCTATTTATGTATGAAGGGAAAAAAAAGCCCAAACAAGAATTGCATGCCTGGTCGTGTACTCGAAACATCTACTGTATCCACCGTGCCCGGTGGAAATGCCATTGTTTTCAGTTGCTCAAAGGCAAGTGGAAACATAGGAGAGCAGTGACGGTTCATCTACAGTCTCTGATCATCCCTTTGAGCTGATGGCTTTTGGTCCCTCTTTGTCAATGACACTTGCTTTTCGGAGGAGGAATCGGGTGTGACGTGACTGAGCGTGTTTACAAAGAGTATCCGTGTACTTTCTGGAACATGCTTTCTCTGTCAGGCAATAAGCACTAGAGCAGGATGAAAGGCAGAGAGAGGTCCAGGCCACCGCCCAGACCAGGGAGCCTCAAACTGTGACCCGCGGGACACATGCAGCCCCCCGAGGACATTGATCTGGCCCGCCGGGTGTCTTTGCTGCTGCCCCTGTCCTGCTTAGCAGCCGACTCCTCCTGGGCCCACAGTGAGTTTGTTCACAGTTGTTTTTTTTTTCCTTTAAAACTATAATCCAGGGCTGAGCCCCGGCGGCGTAGTGGTTGTGCGCGGGACTGCGGCCCACTGGGACAGAGGTTCAATTCCAGCAGTGGGGCTGGGCCTCCTACTCCCACCACCGGAGAGCAATGATGCCCCCCCCTCCCCAAAAAATACATAATCCAGTCCTCCAACAGTCTGAGGGACTGTGAACTGGACCCATTTAAAAAGTTTGAGGACCCCTGACCCAGACATTTGGAATTGGAATCAAGTCTTTTCTCTCTCTTCCATTCCCTAACAACCAAATCAAATGCACCGTCACCGAGTTGGTTCTGATTCCTCTCTATGGGAAGTCTTGGTGGCTTCAGGGACTGCAGCTCTGTAGAGCCACAGCAAGCCTGTCTTTCTCCCTGGGCTGGTGGTTTCACAGCGCTAACCTCGCAGTGAGTCACCCAGTGCATAACTCACTACACCACCCGAGTTCCGGTTACATCGCAAAGTCATGGCTAACAGATGCAGAGGTACTGAGAAAAGAACGTATTTTCTTTCTGTGTGGAAGATTCGTTTTCCCGAACGTCAATTTTTTTCCCCTCCTGAATAAACTACATTGCAGAGATTTGACAGCATTTTGCTTTTCCCGGCATGAGTTTTACCGAAGTGATAAAAGGGAGAATAATACATTTGTCAGACTGAATTCGGTCCAAATTTGTGCTCAAGCACTGAAGAATGGGAGAACGGAACATGTTCTTCCCTTTGTATTCTGACTGTCTGACTGACTTCACACATTCCTTTATTTGTTCTCCTTTTGCAATGACTAGATCCCAGGCAATTTGTTGACTGAGTGATGTGTCCTCTCTTTCCAGGATGGTGAAGTGATTGGCATAAATACATTGAAAGTGACTGCAGGAATATCTTTCGCAATTCCCTCAGATCGAATTCGACAGTTCTTGGCAGATTTCCATGAGCGCCAGTTGAAAGGTGAAAGGAGTTAGGAATATATTTATATCTATATATCTCCTTCTTGTGTTTTCTAAAGGTCCTCAGGTGATGCAAGTGGTAACTAACATTAAGTTTGGCAGTAGGACACCCCACTCCTGGTGTCATGGTAGACAGACCTGGCAGTTGGCTTGTGTAAAAATTCAGTGGCAGGCAAGTCCTAATCTTGGCTGCAAACCTGGTTGGCCTTATACACACACAGTAAAACTGTGCTTCCCAGGCCTTTCTAAGCAGTGACTAAAGGACCTGAGTTCAAATTGCTAACTTCTTAGCTGATGTTTGAGCACTTAATCATTTGCACCTGTCAAGGACTCCCTGTAGAAACCCTTTGAAACCCTTTGACTGCAAAGGGTTTCTTTTGTGTGTGTGTGTGTACCTTGCAGGTGCACTCAGTTGTTCATGCTGAGAGTTCATTGAATTCTCTATAGCACTGGTCACGCAAACCTAGTTTCTGTTTTATTTTATTGAGAGCTCTTACAGCTCTTATGACTTTCCATACATCAATTGTATCAAGTATATTTGTACATATGTTGCCATCATCATTTAATTTAATTATTATTTTTTGGGGGGCATCACTGCCTCTGGTGGTCGTGGGCACTACCCAGTGCCGCTCCTGAGAGTCGCCGCTGGATTTGAACTGCCAAGTCTGCGGGCTGCAGTCCCGCACTCAACCACTTACGCCACCGGGGCTCAGCCTGCCATAGTCATTTTATAAACATCTACTTTCTATTTGAGCCCTTGGTATCGGTTCTTCTTTTTTCCCTCCTCCATCCCAGAATCCAGTTTTTAAAATGGTGGTTTGGGAAGCAAATTTGGTAGATGCAGCACAAGAAAACAAGCCTGTTATACCTGGCGGAATCTTTGGCTTAAATCATTGTGGAAAAGAAGGGGGAGGAGGCCACGGGGAGTGTATGTGCTAAACAATGGTGTTTCCGCAGCATGGATTTCACTGCTCACAGCCTGAAAGGACAACTGCACTATAGTAGGGACAGTGCGTGACTTGGGTGTCTTTTAAGCTATGCCAGAAGGAATGAAACTTTTGTGGTGAGTGACATTACACTTTCCCTTTCTTCTAGGAAAGGTTCTTTCACAGAAGAAGTACCTGGGTCTGAGAATGTTGCCCCTCTCCATGAAGTAAGCTCGTATTTGTGTCTGGGTTGTGTTTGAGAAGCCGCAGCTGGGCAGTCTTAACAGGCAGCTGAAGTGTTTGGACCAGGGGTCCTCTAACTACGGCCTGCGAGTCACAGGCAACCTGCTGAGGACATATATCCGGCCCACTTGGGTGTTTCATGTCACTGCAACTCTCCTGCTTAGCAGCCGACTCATGCTGAGCCTGCGGTGAACTTGGTCATTTTTTTTTTTTTTGGCATCACTGCCCTCTGGTGGGAGTGGGAGGCTCAGCCTTGCTCCTGGAGAGCTGCTGCTGGATTTGAACCGCCAAGCCAGTGGGCCACAGTCCTGCACTGAACCACTATGCCACCGGGGCTCAGCCCATATAATTTTTTTTTTTAAAACTATAGTCTGGCCCTCCAACGGTCTGAGGGACAGTGAACTGGCCCCCTGTTTAAAAAGTTTGAGGACTCCTGGTTTGGACGGTAGCTAGGTCCACCTGTCATTGAGTATGCCTCCACAAGCATGAACTCTTCTTACCCGTTGTGTCTTTCACTCTGGCTGTATTTGATAAGGTTCAATGGTCCCAGACTCCTTTTCAGAGAATCACACTCCCCTAGGGAAGAAAACCGTTCTTGGCTTGACTGGCCATTGTGAGCCATGAGCAGAATAGCTCTGGGTCTTACAGAGAGCTAGAAGATTCCCAAATTTACTAAGCCTGCTGCCCCCACTTCAGAAAAAAAAATATCATTGCCTTTCTTGCAATGAAAAACTTAAATATAGCCTGTAATCCTGGGAAAAGTGTATGTCTTTGCTTTGCAGCTTTGCCCACCATGACTTTTCCAGTGCCACCACCTGCCAGGGGTGACATCTCCTATTTTGGGGAGTATGTGCTTCTTAACCTCAGGGGAGGATTCTTCTTTCTTTTAGCCTTCTGCGAGAAATGAAAAGGCAGGATCCAGATTTCCCTGATGTGAGCTCTGGGGTCTTTGTCTATGAAGTGATTCAAGGAACAGCTGCTGAAAGGTAAGGGAAGTGTGGGCTTTTGCCCAGACTCTTCTGTTCATTGAGGTGTGTGCCAGGGACATGCCCGCGGTGACGGCAGGATCTAGACTTGTGTTGCCCACCAAGGTACCGAACACTCGGAATGTGGCCAGTACAATGGAGGACTGAGCTTTACATTTTATTTCATTTCCACCTCAAAAGAAATGTAATCTAAAAATTATCTTCATTTTACTGTTGTAACATGTAGCATATTCTTGCTGAAAAGTAAAGCATCAGCATCATACAGGCTTATCATTTCTAGTGGGCTTCAAAGGCCTACATGAGTCATCACGCATTTCACTAGTAATTTTTAAATACATGAGAGGGCTTCAGAAAGTTCTGGGGAAAATAGAAGGGTTGAATTTTTCCACGAATGCTTCCTTTAAAGCCCCCTCACATTTTACATATTAAAATAGTGTTTTGGATGTTATGAGTTAAATAAGATATATTGTTAAAATAATTTCACTTTTCTGTTTCAATGTGGCTAGTAATATTTGCAAATTATATATGTGCCTTACAATATATTTCTATTGGAGAGTGGGGATTTAGACTTATGCATTTGTAAGGGTTTTGTTTTTGTTTTTTGGAAGGGGATGATTCTCTATAGTCTGAGAGATTATGGTATGTTAATGGTATATTAATTTTGGTAGGAATTCCTATATCTAACATTTTTGATATCTTAGTTATTAATAGTCAGAATAAACTAAGAAAAAAATTTTTGTCATTTCAGCTAGAATTTTTTAGTACATTTAAATATTTTAAAACTTTTGTCATTACACTTGAGAAAAGGCCATGCCTTAAGACCTGTGAAGCTGAGGCCAAGGAGGCACAGAGGAAAGTTCTCCAGTTAAATTTACTGTTGTTTTGAGATTATTACACTAAGTGAAGAGGTGGTTTAATTCCATTGATATTATTTCTTAGGTCTGTTTCTTCTTGTTCTCCAATATTCCTGGCTCACTGTGTTTGCTCATCCCAAAGCTCAATGATCTGCTTAGATTTTATCAACCCTTTTGCTAGGGGGACAGAAGTCCCGAGGCACGAGCTGTCCAAAATAGCTAAGTGATAACTCTCTTGTTACGAACTTTGGCTTGTACCTGCCTTTCTAGACTTTCATGATTCCTCCCTTTCTCTTATTTTTAACTGCCATCTTTCTTTCTTTAAAGCTTTGTTTCTCAACTGGCAATCTGTCAGGGACACAGAATCTCTCCCACACTGTATCCATGGAATCAAAAGCTGCATTTTTAACAAGATACCTAGGTGATTTTGTACGCACATTGAAGTTTCTGGCCCAAACCACTGGCAAACAGAAATCCCTTCTTTTCTGGCGTTCCCCATGTTCACCTACAGTACTAATAGCTGACACGTATTAAGCGTCTTCCATGTCACTTTAGAGAAACCCTGGTGATGGAGTAGTTACGAGTTAGGCTGCAAGCCTCCAGGTCAGCAGTCAAAACCAGCAGCAGCTCCGTGGGAGAAAGGAGATGGGGCTTTTTACTTCTGTAATGTATTACAGACTCTCTGAAACCCACAGGGCCAGACCTACCCTGTTCCACAGGGCTTCCGGGAGTCAGCATCAACTTGGGGCAGTGGGTTAAAAAATTTTAAAAAGGTCATTTTTAAGTGTCTTACCTAGTTGTGAGAGTACCCAACAGTCTTACCACATAGGTATCATTCTACAGAGGAAGCGGCCATGGTTAACTGATGTGCTGAGTTACAGAGGGCAAGGATGTGTTTGAGCTTCTGCTCTGGACTCCCAGCTTAACCTGCCTTTGGGCTGCTTTTGTTTCTGAGAGTTGAAGTGATTTACTGACAAGATGGGGTTTCAAGTCAGCAAGATCCAAGATCATATCTTAGTTACAAAGATGAGGGTTGTTTTAAGACGGGTCCTCAAACTACGGCCCGCTGAGGACATTTATCTGGCCCACCGGGTGTTTTTGCCAACACTGCTGTCCTGCTTAGCAGCCAGCTCATCCCAGGCCTGCAATGAATTTGTTCCTAGTTGTTTTTTGTTTTTTTCCCCACTAGTCTGGCCCTCTAATGATCTGAGGGACAGTGAACTGGCCCTGTTTAAAAAGTTTGAAGAGCTGAGCCCCGGTGGCGTAGTGGTTGTGCGCGGGACTGCGGCCCACTGGGACGGAGGTTCAATTCTGGCTCCCAGGAGCTAAGGCTGGGTCTCCTACTCCCACCAGCTGAGGGCAGTGATGCCTAAAAAAAAAAAAAAAAAGTTTGAAGAACCCCGAAATCACCTGCAGTGCCACAGTCCTATTTGCCTGTATAAAATTACTATCGTGTCGGAATCAGGTGTAAGTAGTTCATTCCTTCCATACAACGGATTTGGTTTGGAATGGGATTGGGGAGTTAAAGTTCTAATCGCTAATTGTAAGCCTCTTGGTTTTACAAAAAAGAGAACTGTCCAAGAAATACATCTTCCCCAGATGGTTACTCTAGATGGATAGCTCTGTACTACATCTTCCTCTGTAAAATACTATTTCCATCATAAGCAAACTGGGGAATTCACAAAGCACTAAGTATGACATTAATTGCCCACCTGCTTCTCTCTACCCCCCCCCCCCCCCCAATAAATAAACAAAACCCAAAAACCCATTTGCCTTGAGTCATTTTGGCTCTGGAGAGTCTATGTAGGATTTTCCATATGTGAGTTTTGGAGCAGTGATTACCAAGGAACCTCTTTCTCTTAGTAGCCCAAGTGGGTTAATGCTTACCAAGTGTCAGGCATTGTTAGTGAGGCTGTGTCTTGAGGATATCTATCTTTCCTCAGCTGAACCTGTTCTTAAAGCCTCTCCTTGTAGTTTTACCACTCAAACTTTTCTTTTTTTTTTTTTTTTTGGGCATCACTGCTCTCCGGTGGTGGGAGGAGGCCCAGCCCCACTGCTGGAACTGAACCTCCGTCCCAGTGGGCCGCAGTCCCCCGCACAACCACTACACCACCGGGGCTCAGCCCTCACTAAAACTTTTCAGTCATTTGCTTCATACCTCATTTCTTCACATTGTTTTCTAAACTCCAGATCTTAATACTCCTGCCACATTCTAATTCTTTCTTTTCATTCCTCTCCCATATCTCTTAATGGGCATCTACTTCAGTTGTTTAATTTGATGGTTTCTTTAGTGCATTGTTATCTTGTTGTATTTTGCCTTCATGGCTGGATTTTGTTTCTAGTACACTATTCCATGTGAAGGGAATGTAATTATATAGAAGGAAACTGGAACCAGAGTCCTAAACCGTCAGATTTGGAAGGTTTAGGCTGGATTGTGATTGACTGGAACAGCTTCCATGGTGCAGCTCCATATCCAGGTCTATGAACTACGGGTAAAGATGGGGCACATGAGTGTGATGTAAAACCAAACTGGTCAGATTGGAAGCACCTGGGGAAAAGTGTACTGGGCAGACTATTTACTTTTGCTTGTGAGACCTGGGGTGTGCTGGAAGTTAACTGAGGTCAGAGATTGTGAGAGATTAGGGGGTAACCTGCCTCTTTCAAATCAAATTCATTGTGTGGAATGAGTAAATGATCCATACATGAATCTGGGAGAATAGCTATTTTTATCAAGGTAAATGGAATCGTGCTCCAGGTGATTTCATAGCACGTTAGACAACCTTGATATTGGTTCAAATTATTATTCCTGGTTTGTATGATTAATGCCAACAAAATGGTGGTGCCAAGGGACGGACCTAATACTCTAGGTGGAGATAAGTAAAAAC
Source organism: Nesogale talazaci (assembly GCA_004026705.1). NCBI lineage: Eukaryota > Metazoa > Chordata > Mammalia > Afrosoricida > Tenrecidae > Nesogale > Nesogale talazaci. The sequence goes on along the minus strand of PVJH01018587.1, from coordinate 626 downwards.
TTCTCTAGTTTCACGGTCTTTTCTATTTTTCTTCTTCCCAGCTCTGGGTTGAGAGATCACGATGTCATTATCAGCATAAACGGGCAACCTGTTACCACTACCACTGATGTTATTGAAGCTGTTATGGATAATGATTCTCTTTCCATGGTGGTTCGTCGGGGAAGTCAAACTTTGATCCTGAGAGTCACACCTGAAATAATCAATTAAGCAGCTTGTTTCTGGAGAGACACCATTTTATTTGCCACGGGGCCTGCTGGACAGGGACACAGTTCTGCTTCCAGCTCGGGTGGGTCGGACAGGAGTTTCTGCTGAAGCTCCTTAAAGAGAGTCTAACAAAACCAAAGCTGTATTATTTGGTTTGTACTGAAGATGTGCTGACGATGGGAAGATGTGCTTGGGGAGTGGTTTTTTTTTTTTGGTTTTATAAAGAAAACTTCACGTCAGGGCTCATTTGGCTGTGGGTGCTATATAAACTGCTGCTGACTAAGCAAAATGGAAGGATGTGGTGCCAGGAAGTCTGGAGAACTGATAAAATTTCATCTAAAGATAAGGAAATGACAAAAAAGTAGGCCCAGTTCCCAATTTCATCTGGGACAGAAACTTCAGTACTTTTAACATTCCTGTTG